>JANIWG010000078.1:0-62355 GCA_030705025.1 Myxozyma udenii
CACGCGCCTTATTCCTACACGCAACACAGGAAGGCCGGACAACAGATCTAGAGACGTAATGACCAAGAGGCTTTACAACATCACACTTGGAGCAACGAATCTCACTGGACACAAACAAAGACATGGCAAAAGCGGCAGATGAGACAAAAATGAGAGTTTAGCTGAAGTTGGTGTAGCAGAACGCGTCAAACCAAAACGAACGCGTCAAACTGAACGCGTCAAGAAACCAAACAAACATCACGTGTAAGCGTGCACACACTGTATTACTTGAACCGGGTTCAAAAAAGCCAGCCGGCACACGCACAAAAAGCTCTGCAAATGAGCCGCACTTATGTCAGCCGGTTATGCGGCTTTGCATACAAATTTGTATGGTGGTAGTGCGGCTGGTTGGAGAGTCACACATAACATGGGATATTCTGGGAGTTTTGGGGGATTTTTTTCGCTATTGTAATGTAGAGATAGGATGGTCCTTTTCGCTTTTATTGTATTAACCCTTCGTCCAAGGATTGATATACTTTGCGGAAGGCATCACAAATGTATTTTTAAGACATACGTAATGCGTAGTTAAGCGCCGCACTTGCCTGCTTGCATACTTGCCCGACTGATCTCCTATACGCTGCAGTGGATCGGAAAGCAGCGCCTCGGACCTGACGCTGCGACTTGCGGACGACATTGAATACATGCTTCGGACCTCTCACGTGGTAATGATAACTTTCGACGTCAGTGGAGCCTTTGATGCGGTCTGACCGGCCCGCATGGTACAAAGACTGCAAGAACAAGGCTGGCCCCCATATATGGTTAAGTGGGTGGAATCTTTCCTCGACCAGCGTTGCGCACAAATCCAGCTCGACGGCCTCAGCTCAGCAAGCAGGGCGGTGGGCGGCAGCCTCCCCCAAGGCTCGCCAATACTGACCCATCACCGGAGCTCGAGATCGAAGCCTGGTGCGAGACAAACGACTCCTCGCGTATATGTGCGTGCTTACACATGGATCCGGCATATGGCTCGCCATCATTTCATTGATGCTCGCATCTAAAACACACGGCGCACCGACACGTTACGAGGCTACGCCGATGACGGCTGTTTACTGACCCACCACCAGAGGCCCACAGAAGCCACTGCACGCGCGGCAGCAGCACTGCTCGAGATCGAAGCCTGGTGCGAGACAAACGGCCTCGAGCTCGACACCGGAAAAACAGGGCTCCTACGCTTGCCCCCAACCACTGCACATACCTCACCACCCGC
Source organism: Myxozyma udenii (assembly GCA_030705025.1). Lineage (NCBI taxonomy): Eukaryota > Fungi > Ascomycota > Lipomycetes > Lipomycetales > Lipomycetaceae > Myxozyma > Myxozyma udenii. The sequence goes on from JANIWG010000078.1 coordinate 1,244, forward strand.
CCCTACAGCCCCAGAAGTCGCTGCGCTGGCTATCGTTTGAGAAAGACACCGAGACCATATGCTCCCGCGCCCAACTGGCTCTTGCTGGCCTCCGAAGACTGGCCGGCTGCTACAAAGGGGCGCCCATCAGGTCACTCCTCTTGGCACTACGAAGCTGCCTCCTACCAACTTTGACGTATGCCGCCGCTACCTGGTGGCCTCGACGGAAAGCGCGCGACGGCTCGCGTGCAGCCCTCGCACGCATAGACCGGACCATCAACGACGCTCTCCGATTCGCACTCCCTGTCTACCGCACAACCCCTCAGCGCAACACAACACTGATAAGCGGACAGCAACACAGTCACTTCAGATAACACCTCGATCTATTACGCAATCACTGGAATGCCGTGAAACGCATCTTTCGTTATCTCAAAGGCACAAAGAACTTGTTATCTCAAAGGCACAAAGAACTTGAAACTTGTTTACCAACATAATGACACCGCCAACAATAATTTGATCTTGCAAGGATTTTGTGACGCTAACTGGGGTGGTGATATTTGTAGAAATGTATAAGGCGATGTAGGCGTAGCGTATATGGGAGCAGAGGATGTTGTATATGATTATGGGTGTATGAATGATTGTTATTCAATATATAGGAGACTTACAGGAGAGGCAGAGCTCTGATAATATATACTGGACTGCTGTGCTGGGCTACGTGCAGCTCTCTGATATGCAGGTAGAGTTTGGGTATTCCAACACATATTGACACTCGTCGTTCCACTTCAGGTTACATATTTCGCCTGCCTTCCGGGCTAATCAGTTGGATGTCAAAACTACAGCAAACTGCCGCGACTTCATCCGGTGAAGCTGAGTTTATGGCACTAAAAGAAGCCACCAGTGAAGCTATTTACCTGAGATCGTTATTGAAAGAACTAAAGCTTGAACAAAACGCACCAATTAGTATCTATGAAGACAATGCCTCCTGCATCTCTATCGCGAATGGTAACGCAACAAAGGTCAAACTTATTGACATCATTTATCACTTCACCAGAGAACTATCAAAGTTGGAATACATTATATATAATAAATGTATTTTAGTCTACCCAACTTCTCAATTACACTCATCACTAAGATTGCTTTTAATCGCTACGTAAATTAATACATACATCTATTAGTGTATTTACATACATTTAGTTGTGTATGGTGTGCACTAAGTTAAGGATACATTTCCGAGAAAGCAGAAAGAATTGAGTTTCTGAATTGCGGGGAAATTGATCTGTGCGCACTGGAAGACAGGAACTTACAGGTGTGCATGTGCGTATATGTGTAATGGCACCAGGGACTTTCACTGTGCACGAGATCCAGCAGAGCACTTAAATAGCCTTCGATCAGTACAGTCGATCGTTTAAGTAGCGTTTGTATCATGATGCAATGAATACGAGCGGTGCTTAAGAATCTAGGACGAATTGCAACTAGCGTGATCGAGTATCAGTGTTTGTTAGAGAATTACTTGAGAAAAATATTTTATTGTCGAGTTAAGTACGGATAAGTTCAGGACCACAAGATCCTGAAATGGCTAAGTGCTGTCTTGAATGACCAAGCGTCTATGACGTGATAAGTTCCGTTAAGTGACCTGTAGGTCAGTAGAAAAAAGTATCTAAAAAAGTAGGATTTCCCACGATGTAGAATTTGAAGAAACATCTTGAACAGCAAGCACATGCACAACTAAGAGTTCTGCAGTATTAGTCACCTTCGCGATCTTTCAAGCCAGTATTCAAGGAAGCCTTGAATAACGTGAGTTTCTTCAAACCTGTATATATCTGAATGAATACTCATAACCATAATTCTAATAACCATGAATATATATAGTATTTTGTTATTCCCATCCTGTACATGAATAAAATCTTCACCGGCCTTCGCATTAGAGTCAATTATCCTCGACTACGCTTCTTCGACGACCACCAAATTACACCCCGTCAAGAAACACATTGCGTGTCTGATAATTCTAACCATGTAAACTAACCGATAACAATTATAACACGCACAATGCCAATAACAAATGCCTTCTCTAACTATACAACAAATAAAAACAAAACACCATAACCTGCCCTATCAAATTCTACCTCAAATCCTCATCTCTCGCCGAAATCTGACGCTGCATATTCGCCGCTGCGATCGCTGTCTTTCTATACGCGCTCGCATACTGTTGAATGTATGTTTCGGTATAGTATGAATGTTGTTGACCATGATTAATTTCAAAATTATGCGCGAGTTCGTGAGCAATAACAGGGTACCAATAGTCGAAAGCTTGAGCCATGTCAAAACCATTGACAGTAAGTGATTGCGTAGCGCGAACATCACGGACAAAGAATCGAAGATTGAAAAAAAGACTTCCACCCATGTTAAACGCAACTGATTCACCTGTCGCGTCATAGTACATATGTATCGCGTCCCATCTAAGCTTGAAAACATTCACAGCAAGTTGATGCAACGTTCGCGCAAACAGCTTCATATGTCCCCTTAGTTCTTGCGGAACCGCCAAATTTGGCACGTTTCGAGCAACGTACATTCTTGGCCCACTATTCGATACCATTCCAATGTATTGAAGATTATGCGCAATATTTCGATCACATTGTTGCTGCGCTGCTGCACTTACAGACTTTGAAACATCTTCGTTCGGCTTCCATACAGTCTGGTCATTTTGAAGCGAATTCGAAGTATACGGATGCGCGTGAGAGATTCCGTCTTGCAACAACTTCCGAGTCGCTTCTTCAGACATCAATTCACGGCCTCCCCCGCTCTGCTGCTGTGGCATGGTCTGTGTATGTGTTTGTGGTGCACGCGGTTCAATCGACGAGTCATCTTCCCATCCACCTGGAATCCTGCTGCGTCCCTCATTTTGCTGCGACTGCTGCTGCTGCCCAGTTGGCGCTCTAAAACTCTTTCGAAGCTTGCTAAACATGTTTCCAAACGCATCATTTCCACCAGATTGTGCTCCTGGTAGCAACGGCGCATGTGCAGACGCCTCGATATCTCGAAGGTTCTCCTGCGCAGACGACGCCGCCGCGTTCGCCGCGACTGCAATCTCTCCCGGCGTCTCCCGCGCATCATGATACTGCGGCGGCAAATTCAGTTCCTCTTCTCCTGGAAGCATCCTCTGTTGCTGCTGCTGCTGCTGCTGCTGCTGCTGTTTATCAAACCCACCATTCTGCAAAACCTCCTGCTTCAACCTTGCAAGCTCTTTCTCCGCCTCAATCTTACTCTGTCTCTCTTTCTCGCGTGCTTCAGCAAGCAACTTTTCTTGCGCCGCTTTCGCAGCCTCACGTTCTCGATTATGTGTGTTGATCAACCGTTTGACGTTATATCCTCTGCGTTCCAAACTTGAAAGAGACGAGTTCATAAGTGACTCGAGAACAGTCGCGGCGTCAGGTGTAGGACGAGCAAGAACGACTTTGACGAGCGACTGCGCGACGTCAAACCACTCAAACTGCGGCACAAGGTATAGAGTAAACGATCCATCACTCCGTTTCGACACAGTCGCAGTCGTCTTCGTGACAACAGGCTCCATATTCCTGCGCCGAAGCTTGACGATCGATCGTTCGACTGAGATACGCGTAACTGAAGCAACAGCAAAATGTTTTTCAAAACTTGGATAAGCAATCTTTGTTGCTTCTCGAGAGTTGAGATCAAGGTAAAGCTTTAGTCGTTCGAGAATACGACGTCGGGTTGTAGGAACATCAGAGGAATTCATGATCGCACCAATCTTGACGGTTTCACGCACGATCGAGGACATCTTGCTCGACCCCAGTCTCGCGTAAAGACGTTCAAGGTCGCTATCAAATGGAGCAGAGAGAATGTCCAGCTTGAAAATATTGTAGTTCACGACGTCGTCGTTTATCACAATTTGCGACGCACTCGAAAGCACATACTCCATATCCTCTTCCCCGAGATCCGCGTCATCGTCAAGTTCGGCATCAGCCGTCGTTTGCTTTGGCGACTCAGTCACGGTATACTTACGACCCAGCAAAAACGGAGACGATTGCATTCCCGCGACAAGTTGTGAATCCGCTGAAATCTGCGACCAACTGCGTTCAAACTCTACCAGCATATCTCTATACCGATCAACATCACCAGCTTGAACAAACATCGCGTTCGGGTTCGCGACTGTCATTTGCGCAAGCTCGAGAATACTGGGTTTGTCTCGCGCACCGCATGTCTTGAGGAACGCGTTTGCACTGACTTCGAAATTCACAAAGTCGAAAAATTTGCGGTAAAAGAGCTCGTCCGATGATGAACTTACTCGACGACTTCGGTCTTCGAGTGAGGACACTGTAGACTCAATAAAAACGCGCGACGGAGCTTGATATTTTGCGATACTCCGATGACCTTTCTCGTTTTTCTCACCGAGAATAGGAACGAATGCCGAGTCGCGCAAAACTTCAATGTCATTCGGTCGCAAATCCGACATGTTTCCCGCCATGTACAAAAACATCCTGTTTGCTTGCTCGACACTTTTCGGCGGATTCGCAACAAGTCGCTGCACGACAGCGGATACAGGCGGATACATTGCTACTCCAAATTTCCATGCTGTGGCTTGGAAATCCTCGCGTATAATGGGGAAGTCAAACATCGTTGCTGCTTGTGCAGAGTAACATTCCGTTGGCGCAACAATCACGTCTTGTGGTCCTTGCGGTGTATTCAACTTCGCAGGGAGGAATCGCAGAGCGGTTTTGGGGTTATATGATGCGCGGTACTTGTTTTGATCAAAAAAGTTCAAAAAGTAATTCAGAACCACGGTACGATACGCGTCGTCTTTTGTGTTCGCTGCCAATGCAAGAAGCGCGTTCACTTGCGGGAACTGATTCAACCCCAGATTAAACAAAAACCGCGCTTCTCGAGATCGCGGACTCCAGTCATACGTATACTTTAGAATCGGAAGTTTCAGCTCACGATGCTCGTCAGTTGGTTGATACAGCTCAGATACACGATGCAGCCTATCATCTGACTCGCTTTCAACAATTTCGTTGGCGCGCAACGAGTTGATATCTTCTTGCTTCATATCCTTTTCCTGTCCCGCAAGATACACAATCATATCCTGCGGTGACCACTTTCGAGATTTCTCATCCGAATGCAATCGCTCCATGACATAACGCAACTCAACGGTTTTGCGTACACCAAGATACACCAGCAAATTGTCATCAGCAGCAGATCGCATTGATGAGTCGGCAACAGGCAAATCTGGAAACATCTTGACCTCGGTTAGATAAGCTTCCTTTGGCTTCTTCATTCCCTTCTGGGTGGGAATACATGTAACAGAGGATAGACTGTTAAACAACGAAGTCTGGGCTGAGTTCATCATTCGTGACCAGTCCCGAGAAATAGCAGCAAAGACTTCGCACGCAAACTGCGGTGACATCGAGATGCTCTGCTCCACGGGTAACGCCGCACCTTGGTCTCCAGTCAAGTACGCGATCCAGTTCGGGATGTCAAGAGGCTGCCAACCGAGAGACTCGAGGTCCAGATTTCTAAATTCTTTGGCAATGCCGTAGGGAAGACAGGTGTATGGCACGGGCATGTTGTCAGGAACGTAGTTTGAATCGTGATAGAAGCGGAGAGATAGCATATCGATCGTTCCCATTTTATCATCAGCAAGTAAAGCACAATTGATCATTGACCTGACATCAGCCATTGAAAAGTCACCAGCCTTGAATTTCTTAATCGCCCACTTGAGAAACGCAACGACATCAGCCGGGTTCAGTGCTCTTTTTGTGAATTCCGCTCGAACGTCCTCGACAGAGACTGACTTGATCAAATTCAAAGTCTTGACTTGATCATGGAATTGCTGCGCGCCTTCATACATCTCACGCGGAATCATGGCGACATCCTTCAAAAACGTGATATCCTCCATCGCACGAGCTTCTGTAGACGGCTTGATACCCTTTGTAGTGACCATCGGCACAGAAGGTGCAGATTTCCAGAATCCAGTGGCGATGTACTGACCGATTTGTGCGTCTGGTGTAGAGCTTTCGAAAAAGAATTGACGCATTGTGAACGCAGCACGCTCAAGAATATCTTTTGTTTTCTCGTCAACCTTGAACTCGCCCTTTCCAACCGACGGCATCAGCATCGACACAGATTGCATCTCAGTGCCGTAGACAATTCGCGTCAGACAACCAGCCATGTACATCATCTGCTTATTCCAGTCTTTGACGTACGCATTCGCGGTATCCACTGCTGCACGCTCCATAGTTGGAATAGCCTGCGGAGTTGCGATGTGAGATTTCAGAGCAGTGGTTTGTTTTGTTGGGAATCCAATAAACACTTTAGCATCTGCAAACGTCTTTGGAAAAATCTGAGCCGCGATGCCGGATTTCAGTTGTGACGAATCTGCTTCAGATTTGTTGAGCGCAATCATGGAAATAGACGCGTGCCTTGGTGGCGGCTTCATAATAGCGCCTTGAAGTTTCTTTGCAAACGCAGCAGACGGTGATGTCTGGATGTATCCCGTGATTGTACGAAGAAACAAAATGGCGTCAGTATACTCTGACGGTTTTTCAGCATCAGACGTAAGCGCTTGAATGAACTTCATTCCAAACGACATCAACCCTTTTGACTCAGTCTCGTCTTTTCCAAGTTGTGTGATATTCATATACCGCGCTTTAATCTGGACTGATTCAGCTTCGACGCTGTCGAGACGCATCGTGCGATCCAGCGACTTGAGTGCAATTTCCTTTGGGATCTCAAGTTTGCTAGGATCGGATTTCACTTTGGATATGGTGAGCATGCTGATGCCGTCAACTGTGAGCTCGATAGCTTGGAGTTTAACAAATGTCAGACTTTGCGCGAGGAAACTTGTGAAATGCGGCAAATCAGGGAGTGGTTTTGGCGAGGAATACGGAAGATCAATGACTGTCCATTTTCCGGCTCCGGACTTTGTATTTTCAGGAATATGAATGCGTCGATAGTTCAACTGGTCGCCGACGTAGTAAAAACACATGGCAGTTTCACCAGACACGACCATAGGTTCGTCCGTGACAGCAAAGACTGAGTAAAATCCCACGCCAAACGCACCGATCTTGGTCTCGTCCGGATTTCCCTTTGCGATTTCACGTAGCCGATCCCAGTCTTCGGGACGAAAATTCATGCCATCGTTACTTATCCGTAGTCGTTTCACGGTTAGTTTAGAGACATCACTGTACCGCTGGTCAGATCAAAAGCTTTGTGCAAGAGAGTGCTAATGTACGTACGTTATATGCTCGAGCTTTAACGGCGCCTTTGACCCTTCGGTGGTGAACTCGATTCTAACGGTCGACGCACCCGCATCCGCGCTATTCTGGATCACCTCACGGAAAAGAGCGTGGTCAACAGGGTACTTTGAAAGCGTTCTTGTGATGAGACTGCGGATGTTGGTCAGCTAATAAGTTTGTTACGCGCACAGTTGATACGCACGCTCGGTGGTTAACTGCCACGGTCTCGGTTGTGACGCCATTTGTGCCGACGGGCGCACGACGAAGAGCGTCGAAATCTATCTTGCTCGCCATGCTTTGGTGGTGAATGGGGCGCGATTGGGAATCTCTGAGAGATGGGGGTGGGGGTGGTGAGCATATATACAATCAGATTCGCGGTTCGCGATATCAGACGTGCGGCGTGCTACGCGATGGTCCCTGGATCAGGAGCATGCATACTACATAATGTAATCATATAAATGAAGAAAACAAACGCCATTACCCTCCTATATACAATATCACACTGACTACAGTGGCAATTACTCTGAACTAGACGTGCGTTTCGACTGCATTCCAAACTTGCGCATACAGATGTTTGGACCGTGTTCGTTGTACTCTTTCTTTGTGACTGCAAGGGAGTAGAGACGTTTCTTGCGGGAAGCGAGACGCGCGCCGCCGGTCCACGCGTATGTGATTGGGCTGTAGATAGTTGTTAGTGCATTGCGTGTGGAAGGAAGAGGGAAAGACGTACTCTTGTGGGAAACCGAGTCGAAGGTCTATGTCGCTTGGAGCCAGGCTTTTGAGTTCGGATAGCCTGGTGGTGTTAGTAACGATGGGTCGCTCTGAATGACACGAAGCAAAGACTTACAGTCTTTGTTTGAAACCCGGGATTTTTGTAACACCGCCCACGACGACCACGTTGCCCAGCAACAGGTCTCTGACGTCTTTATCCAAGACGGTGTTTACGCTTTGCATGATGACCTCTGCGATTCCAGCCTGCTGGATTCCGATGTCGGATGGATGGAAAATGAGTTCGGGAACGCTGAATCGTTCGTTTGTGAGGGTGAGTAGTTGGTCGTCGGGGTCGACTTGGTCTGCGCGGTTGCGGATGAATCCGTGTCTGTAGCCGGAGACGAGCATTCGGGGAAGCACGTACTCGAGGGCGAGGGGGTTTTTTGCGAGGGACAGACGTTTGCAGATGTCGAGATCGTTTGCAAAGTTCTGTGAGACGTAGCAGCATTGTCTGAAGACCTCGTTGACGATGACAGTCTCGTCCATCATGTTGTAGTGGCGGAAGGAGATGGACTCCTTGAGGTAGTTGCGAAGCAGCTTGCCGCCGACACTCATGCGCTTGACGGCGGGGTAGTAGACTGCGTGGTCGATGATGGGAGTGACTGTTGTGGCGGAGTATCCGAGGTCGACGACGAGGCAGTAGGGCGACGGTTCGGGCGCGACGGCAGGCGCGTCTTCAGGCGCGTCTTCGTACAGCGCCTGAAAGTCGTTTTCGTGCACGAGCGATGCCGCGGACGCTCTGTAGTATGCCGCAAAGCCGTACTCTTCAAAGACGACCTGGTCCATGTTTGCCGAGCAGACCGGCAGCTGCGCGAGCGGTTCCGTGGCGACGAGGCATGTGTCGTCCGGGTCGACGGGGCGGTAGCCCGGGTTGCCGCCGGCGAAGAGCACGCGGTCCCAGATCGGCTTCTGGGCCTCCCAGCTGGTGAGGTTGCCGCGCTCGAACGGGCGGCGGAAGACGAGGCCGGAGTAGTCTCTGCACTGGGTCGCGATCTGGTCGGCGATGTAGACGACGCGGTCGCGGCCGCGGGCGACGGCGTTGGGGAAGAGCGCGGGCGTGGAGGCGGAGGCGGGGCCGGCCTTGATGTCGTGGGCGCCGTTGTCGAGCACGAAGACGGAGTGCGGACGCGTCGGAGGAGCCATTGCTGGTCCTGTTCGTCTGGCCCTCTTCGTCTGCAGAGTCTGATACTAGCTAGATATATACTTTTATCTGGCTCGAGTGCTGGGCGGCGGCGGCCGTCGGGACCATCGATCCCCGTGCGGAACTCTGCGCTCTCTTATATATTCGTCCTTCCTCCCGACTCGTTCTCTTCCTCTCCCCCTCCTCCTCCTCCCCCTCTTCACCCCCTCCCCTCCTCCTCCTACACCATGGTCTACAAAGGCGGAATCGTCCAGACCGTCGTCGTCGGCCTCGTCGCCGCCGCCAGCGTCTACACCGGCATCTACACCGCCACCGCCGTCACAAAGTACCGCAAGCACAAAAAGTCCATGCCCCGGTCCAACCCTCCCACCACCTCCTACCCCGACTACGCCCTCTCCGAGCACACCTTTGTCTCTCCTTCCACCGGCCGCACCGTCTCCTGGGCAGAGTACGGCTCCCCCGAGTCCAAGAACATCGTCGTCTACGAGCACGGAAACCCCGGCTCCAGAGTCCTCCCCGTCGGACCCATGCTCAAGGGCAAGGACATCCGTGTTCTCGCTCTCGACCGTCCCGGCCACGGCTTCTCCTCGCTCCCTATTCCCGGCAAGACCGTGATCGAAACTGCTGTCAGCGACGTTGGCGAGCTCCTTGACTACCTCGAGATCTCCGACAAGGTCATGCTCTGCGGCTTCTCCGCCGGCGGCCCCCATGTCCTCGCCATCATGGCCACTTTCCCCGAACGCATCCGTGCAACTTTCTGCCTTGGTCCTGCTGGCTACTTTGATTCTCAACTGGCTTGGGACGACTGCTCCCCCGGTGCCCGCAAGGAGAACTGGTGGGCTATGCATTTCCCCGGCTACTACTACTTCAACCTGATCACCCGCGCCGACAAAGTTGTCGACTGCTCCAACGTCATCGAGAACATGAAGGGTTTCTCTTCCCCTGGCGACAAGATCTTCCTCACTGAAAACCCCGTCGAGGCCCAGGGATGGCAATACGTCAACTACGAGGCTTTCCGCCAGGGTGTTGAGGGTTACGCTCGTTCGTGCGTTGAGATCTTTGGTGCCTCGCTCGCCAAGAAGCCATGGCCCATCCTTGGTGACATTGCTGCTCTCAAGGGCATTGAGAACCAGAAAGTCACAATCATCCACCGTGAATCCGACAAGCTTACTGCGCTTGCGGGATCGCGTGATCTCGTTAGAATGCTCAAGGCTGCGGGCGCTGATGCCGAACTCGTTGCTCCTGAAGGCCCTGTGGGTGGTCATTTCCAGGCTCTTAACTTTGGTTTCGAGTACATTCTTGAGCACGAATGCGCTCCTAAGGCGGAGTAAGTTTTGGACTATCTATCTTGATTAACTCTTTTTTTTTTCTTTCTCTTCTTTGTAAGTATATTTCAATAATTTCAATAACAAGGTCATGACAAGTTCATAAAGCACCCGTAAAAGAGTAATAAATAAATACATGTCCACCGCTTCTGTGAAATATAGCTAGTGTGACACTACTTGGATCCTTAATCCCAGTACCGATTCATAACGTATTCACAACACACACTATCACAAAACGCATCCAATAGCGCCATAAAAAAGCAAATCAAATCAAAACGAAATCCAGATTTCCATAATACAGTGCCATCCCACCCCATACCATACCATACAATACCAAACCTAACCGAACCAAGACACCTCCGTACACATCTCCGAAAGTCAAAGCACTCACTTCACTCTCGTCCACCGTATAACCCGCCATTGTGAAGATGCATCGACGTTGCAGAATGCATATCTTGCATCTGTAACGGATGCGGCTGTAACTGCTCTAGCACACGCTGCTGCTGCTGCTGCTGCTGCTGCTGCTGCTGTTGTTGTTGTTGCTGCTGTTGCTGATGATGTTGCTGCATATGAGTAGACTGTTGAACCTGCGGTAACGCTGATTGCTGCTGCTGCTGCTGCTGGTGCTGGTGCTGCTGCTGAGCTCCGTTACTCGACCCAGAAGCATTTGACGCCGCCGCAAAGTTAGAAATCGAGCTAATGAATTCATCGATATACCTCTGTCCCTCTAGATTTTCAAAAACATAATCATGCAACGGACGGTTATAGTCGTTTGAATCCGATCCCAAAAACTCAAACACGGCTTTCAACATTGGCCACTGCGGATGCGACATTTGCGAGTACGACACATTCGACGGACGTTCCGGGTGATTTTTAAACGGTCGGCGTTCAGCAGGAATATGAATACAGCTATGACGCACGTGAACTTGCACGATTTGCTGTGCGAAATCCGCACGCATTAACAAGCTACCACTGCAATCAAACAACTCACGTCGTCGCGTCTTTTTCGTGGTCACTTCAACATGCGGCATGTTTGCCTTCTCTCGCGATCTCGAGCAGATATAATACACTTTAAACGTCTTCATCGCTTCGTTCCGCTTGTTATTGCGGCGAATGAAAAGGTACCCCGTAGCGTCATACACGGCATCAATCAATGCCGAAAACAGCTCTTTTGGTTCTTCACACGTATTTTCGAATTTGCGCAGTTGATCTCCTATCGATCCGATCGCGGGAAGCACGAGATCACCTGAAAGCACAAACTGAGAATTCGTGGTATGCGGATACGTCAAGCTCACGGGTTCAGACGGATCTTGAGGATTGTGCTGTTGTGGCTCGGGCCGGTGTGTCGCAGGACTGACCGCGTCGTACCGAATCAGGTCTTTTCGTAGATCGCGCGTGAAAAGGTAGAAATTCTCGTAAACCGGTGGCGACGGTAATAACGCGCGCGCTTCAGCTTCACGCTGAAGCTCATGTTGTCTCTGTTAATGACGCCGCGTTAGCCAGACAACCGCGCAACTAAATCAGAATTCACACACACACACACCTTGTCTTTCTTAAACTGCGAACTAATCTCGCGGCACCGTTGACATCGCTTGAGAAACTTGCCATTGCCGATATATTCACTAATCGGCTTTACATGTCGACACCTGTTACACGTACGCGTAGTGGCGCCTTGAAGATCAACGCGGGATAGTTGATCTGGAGGTAGCTGGCCTTGTTGTGCAGCTACTGCTGCCGCTGCCGCTGCTGCTGCTGCTTGCTGAAGTTGTTGTTGCTGCTGCTGTTGTTGTTGTAACTGGTGTAACTGATCTGGATCGGCGTGGACGACATGCTGTAGCGGATCGAGCTGATGGACCTGTTGATGTTGTTGAGCCTGAGGATGTTGGAGATGGACTTGTTGATGCTGGTGTTGATGTTGGTGTTGGTGAGGATGCTGATGTTGATGCGGGTGCTGGTGTTGATGCTGGACGTACTGATCCGGCTGGAGCAGATTCTGAACGACGCCATTTGCATCCGCCACCACCGAGATGGCCTGAGGCGCAATCGTGTCTGTGTAGCCGTCTGGAAGCGTGAAGGACATGACGCAGGCGGCGATACGACGATGGAGTAGGAACACGGAATCACGCGGCAGACGCGCAGTGAATCGGGCTCGGAGGGAGCATGAGAAGGCGGGATCGGGCGAGGTGAGGCGAGGCGAGACGAGGCGAGGCGGGGGACGCGGGGGTTACAACGCGATCTGGATCTGGAGTAGCGACGTGATCTGCGGCGGCGGCGACGGCGGCGGTGTGAAGAGTCGAGAGGAAGAGTTAGACGAGGCGATAATAAAATGAAAAACAGCTGCAGAATGAGGCAAAAGTAAGAACTACGGAGAGGAGAAACAGAGAATGGGATCAGGGTTCGATCTCACGCCGGCGATCCATCGAGTGTTTTGGTGGTGAGAATTTAATGCTCTTCTTCAGGGGCACGTCAGTTAACCTGTTGCTTCTTTGGGCGTTTGCAGATGCATGCAAAACATTTGTTTTACAGCAACAAGAAGAACTGATTCTTGCTCTTGTTATTCACTTGTTGCGCTTGTTTAATTCTGCCGCAGCCTTTACACTACATCTGCCGCAACATACTCAGGACCAGGCATCGGGCATCCAAAAAAAAAAAAAAAAAAAAGCACGCAAAATCACGGCGTACAAAGATCAAATAATACATAAATACCATGGATTAGATGTGTATATACATGCGCATTACATCCACCCGTCGTACTCTGCGCCCGCATCTGCGCGCACTTCACACCACATGTTTCCGTAACCGCACTTTCTTAACTCCTCTGGCCGTCGTCGGTCGTCGTCAACTTAGATGTTGAGTTTCTTGCGGCGCCACTGTCTTCTCTTGGTGTTGTATCTGAATCGACGTTAGTATCTTGTCTTGCTGGTAAGAAATGACGAGAAACGCACCGGATGGTGTTGCCGGTCTTGAGACGGAACCATTGGGGCACACGGCCGTCCTGGTTCTGCGCCTTGGCGAGTTTGACCTTTGTTCGGAATGACTTGTGGCTCTGTTGATTAGGTCGTTAGTAAAAGAGTCGAGAAAGATGAGTAGATGATGCTTGATGTAGAGTCGTCGTCGTTGAGTCGTCGTGCGCAAAACTTCTCACCACCACCACCACCACCATTGATATGCAGCATAAAATAAACAACCAACGACAAACAAAACACGCATCCTCAAAGCCCATCCGCTGCAGCAGAAATCAAATAACAAAGACATACCGGCATTGTGAGATGTGGGAATCACGACCGAGTTCGAGATGGAGAAGCAAGAGAGAGAGGAGAGAGGAAAAAGATCAAAAGCAGGAAGAAGCAGACAACACAGTGTGCGGCTGCCCTCACTCTCTCTCTCTCTCTCTCTCTCTCTCTCTCTCTCGCCCAGCGCTGAATCCCGCCCGTGCGGCTCACGCGCATCGTTCGAGCCGCAGCTGGCCCAGTTTAGTCCGCGCCTGCTGCGCGACTCGCTCCCACCTCATCCGTGCGGCGCAGTGTAGGGCTGTTATGTGACTGCTTAATGCCCTAGCTACGTGGTACACAGCACTTGTGCTTACTTGGAATGAGGGTAACTCCACATGCAGGGTAACTTTCTCAATGCGGGGAAGACTACTGTATACTCCACATTCAATCAATAAATGATGTCTATACTTCTCCATATGATTCCAAACTATATGTACAGTGCAAACCCAAACAAAACGCCCTACTATTTACAAACGCATCGCCTACTGACACTCACTCGGCATTACTATATCCTCTCGCGATACCCTGTCTTCCAATCTCCAGCTTTGCGCCTTTCCGCGTAATCTTCTCCACTCCGTCCTCCCGGTCCTCATCGTCCTCATCGTCGTCGTCCTGCTGTGCATTGTCAAAATCAGACCCCAAGCCCGCCCAAAATTGCCGCGATTTGAGAAACTCCGCGGCAGTAGAAAACCCTTTCGACCCGCGTGTTGTCAAGTCTCCTGCTTTTTGCGTAGTCACCACTGCGCCACCCACGTGCGGTTCACTACCGTTCTCGGCAGACGGTTCAATTTCAATGTTCACGTGCTCTGCTTTCTTCGTCGGTTTCTTGCCATTCGCGTATAACGGTCGCGAGCTCACGTATCGTCCTGAAACCGGGTCGAATTCAGGTGGTGCGCTCTCGTCGTCATCATCATCATCGTCGTCACCTTCGTCATCCATTTGCTCACCCTCATCAACCTGCGCATTCAACTCTAGCACTTTTTCAAACTCAAGCACCCATTCTCCACCCGGCCACGCAACCTCCGACTTTAACGCGAGATGCAACTCATACGGCGTCACAATCGGCTTTGGGTATTCACGATCTCTATCCAGAATCACACCTCCTCGTGTACATCCAACGACAACCCACACATCAATAACTTCAAAATTAGCAAGTTTAGGAACATTCGGCTTGCCAACTGCAATCACGTATGATTTTTTCCCTGCATCCCGAATAACCCGCTTGAGATCGTTTATCAACTCCGTGGCGTATCGCAGCGAAAGTGTGTTTGCGAGAATACCGATAGTTGACGCCGCACGCGCTGTTAACATTGCTTGATACCGACGAGTCAAGGGCATTGCAGACAGTGTTTGCTTTGTTGATGTCGTTGGGTCGATGAAGATTGGCGGCGTGTCAAAGAGAGAGGTGAGGTGTAGCTGCGCTGGTGGTGGGAGTACGCCGAGATGTAAAACTGTGTATTCACGAATAGGCGCGGCAAGTGCTGCGTGCTTTCGATGTGGAATTCCAGCACTCTGTGAAACATCGCCGTCTTCGCTAAATTCAGACACAATCACTGCCTTTGGAGTAGTCTTTGCATTTGTCGAATCACCAATGCTGAGAAAAGGAGATGATGTTAAAATATTGGGGTAGTCCTTCCGTAGAATGTCTGCTAGTGGCTGCACAAGATGCTGGTATGGTGTTTCGGCGACGATGATTGCATGGACTTGCGTATCTGTGCATTCTGAGCGGAAGGTAGCCGCCACGTTTGATAAGTCAAGTGGTTCTTTCCCAAAGACATAGAGCGCTGGAAGAGATGCTAGCCTGCAATACGTTAGATTCTGAAACAGAGCAGTAAAACATAAAACGAACATACGGATTCAAACACGCAACGCCGATATGCACAACCACGTCCGCGTTGACATGTTGTGCCGCAGTTTCATCGACACAGCACTCCGAGTACGACGTATCCCCCAGAATATACACTATTTTATCATCCCCCAATTCCTTTCGTAGTGCCGCCGCGACAGCTGACGAATGTGCTAATAAACTATCCGGAAACTGAAGCGCAACTCGTGTATACCCTGCGTCTTTAACGATTCGCGCTGTTTGCACAAGATCATACCGCGCAACAAGGTCAGCATGTGCAGGCGCAGTACTTTCTTCTCGGGCTTGAACTTGGTAATACTCCGGCTGCGTCGACAATGTCGGTGCGTATACCAGGTCACTTTCCATCTTCTTCGTTGGCCGGGTGGAGTCCATATGAAGGTCAATTTTGATTTAATCAGACTTGGGAAAAATAGTGCGTGCGGAGACGGGAGGAATACGCCCACGGTTCCCTCGAGTTTGATGTCAGCGCGGCGCTTCTCGATTCAGTAGTTAATTCAGCTGCTGCCGCGCGGGCGCGCGCGGAAGTATACGAAATGACGAAAAGAGTGAACGAGCGACGCGATTGTTGAGAGAGCGGGTGTAAGTTTGAATTCACTGAGGAGATTGAAGGTCACAGGGGAAAACGCGTGTTGTGGTCTGGCAAATGGCGTTTACTTTTCCACTGCGCCGATGCGCGGTAGCAGCAGCACAATACCCCAATGTCTTTGGACTTAGTACTACAATCACGAGCAGGAAGAATGTGTGCTATTACTACAGTGTATATACGAGTGGATATCGGATATTGAAAAAGGAGGAGGATGTACGACGGCAGGGGGGTAACCGGATGTTTTCACTCTCACATGGCGTGAATGCTACTTCTGCGCCAGCGGATGCGACGCGCGCGGACGCGGTAAAGGCAGATGAGATTGATTTTTTTAGACCGAATGGACATCTTACTGGCCTGGGCAAGAAGGTGCGTTTCTTTCTGCTATTAGTACTGCTTTGCTGAATTAACCAATTGCGCAGATCAAAGTTTCCACGTTCACGCCTCCGATATGTCATGTTCCGGAGCCCGCTAAACCACGAAACCCGCCTTCTCAGCTCAACTTGTACATGCAACTTGCCAAACCACGGCTGACTGCGCTTATTGTTCTCAGTGCGATGTCATCCTACGCTATAATTCCTGCAGCAGCAGTAGGTAGTACATCAACAGTTTCAGTTTCTACATTGTTATTCTTAACAGCTGGTACATTTCTCACATCAGCATCTGCGAACGCGATCAACATGGCTCGAGAGCCGGAGTTTGACGGAATGATGTCACGAACACGAACGCGACCGATTGTTCGCGGTCTTGTTTCTGCTCGTCAGGCGATTATCTTTGCGGCTGTTACTGGGTCCGTCGGCGCTGCGATATTGTACTATGGTATAAACACTGAAGTTGCTGCATTGGCGATGTTTAATATTGCCTTGTACGCGGGATTGTACACGAGTATGAAACGTACATCGATTGTGAATACGTGGGTTGGCGCGATAGTTGGCGCGATTCCGCCGCTTATGGGGTGGAGTGCTGCGGGTGGATCGTTGATGGATCCTGGTGCGTGGTGTCTTGCGGGGTTGCTTTATGCGTGGCAATTTCCGCATTTCAACTCGCTTTCATACACCATTCGTGAGGATTACAAGTACGCAGGGTATATCATGACTGCGTGGAAAAACCCGGCGTTGAACGCACGAGTGTCATTGCGGTACTCTATCGCGATGATTCCACTGTGTGTTGGATTATGGTACTACGGCGTTACCGATCCCGTTTTCATAATTGACAGCACGGCAGTGAACGCGTGGCTTGTTGCAACCGGTGTTCGATTTTGGCAAGCGTGTCGCAAGATGCCCAAGTACTCCGAGCGGGTAGATCCTACGACGTTGACTGATGCCGAGGCCAAAGCTGCCGCGAAAGCGGCTAGTTCTGCGGGAGTTGCGGCTCGAAAACTGTTTTGGGCAAGTATCTGGCAGCTGCCGGTCGTGCTTGTGCTGGCGATGGTGCATAAGAAGGGAATTTGGGATCCGGTTAAGAGGTGGTGGGGGTGGCCTGTGGATGGGGATCAAGTGGTCGGCGCCGAGCAGATGTTGAAAACCCCAGAGTAACTAAGTGTACATACAATGTATTATAAAGGAGTGTGCAGCCGCGGTTTAGAATTATCAGATGATGTGATAACCTGTCCACTCGAGTGCTGGCGCTTGCACGCCAAGGAGGGCTGAGGCAATTACATGACTACGGTATATATACGCTCAAATTTGAAGATTAAAAAAAAATCTAAATTATAATTCCACTCTAACTAAAACTGCTACGCAACAGAAGAGATCATTTAAATGAAAAGCGAGCCGACAAAGAGAGCGGCAGGGATAAGGAGGCCAGAGACGGTCTTTGCGACTGCGGCGCTGGAAGACGTGGCGGAAGGAGCAGCGGTGGTGGACGAGGCGACGGTGGAAGTCTCGAGAGTAGAAGGAGCATCGGAGGAGGAAGGAGCCGAGGTAGCGGAGGCGGTCGCGGCGGCAGAGGAAGACGACGCGTTGAGAGAAGCGTAGTAGGAAGAGTAGGTGACGTTGAAGCAAGGGATGCTCGAGAGGTTGAAGTTCGCGACAGGGACGAAAGTGATATCGGCACAGGCGTACAAGGTCTGGTTGCGGCCATCGTCTTCGCCAGTGTACGCGATCTGGAGAGTCGCGTTGGAGCCGGCGGTGACAGAGGCGGGCTGGTCAGGAATGTAGTAGCACATGTGGCCGGGCTCGAGCTCGTCGATGTCCGAGACGAGAGTGGTGAACTCGGTAATGGAGACGGGGTCCTCGTTACCGTAGTAGATGGCGATATCGATATCCCAGGTGTCGTCCTGCATGACGAGAGAGATGGCGCCCTCATCGAGAGGGAAGAGAGTGCGGTTGACAGCACCACCGACGGAGCCGCAAGGAGCAGTGGCATCGTAGTCGTCGTTCCACTCACGATCCGGGGGCCACATGATGGCCATGGGACCCATGACCTGGGCACCGGCTTCGCCGTGGGCCTGGGCGGCGGCGAGGTGGGCGGCGGAAGCGGCAAGAAGGAGGATGGAAGACTTGGAGAAGAGCATGGCTGAGAGGAGTGGGGCGATGGACTGGTGGTGAGAGAGGAAAGAAGAAACGCGTAGAGGAAGGGCGGGAAAGGACGGGGTTATATAGGAGACGACGGGGACGGCCTGGATCCGGCTTTGGGAAGCACGAAGGCTCGGCGGAGGCGGAGGCGCAGGAGGACGAGTGGAGCAGCAGAGCGGATAGTGCGAGGCATGTGGAAATGTCGTGAGACAAGTGCAGTGAAATGAAGAGTCAGGCACGGTGCATGCACTTGGGGGGGGCGGACCAAGCCCTAAGATGGATGCCGCATTTGAGTAGGCATGGGAGTGCCGAGACGGCAGAGCGTTCCAGGCGCCGGTGTGTATGGCGACTAGCAGCGACTAGCAGCGACAGGTAGCGACTTGGCGCGGGTGGGAACGACCGGGAACCGCGGTCCGCGCTGGTGGGAGAGAGGATGGCGTGGGGAGATGCAAAGTGTACGCGGGGTCTAGAGCGCGATGCTCGGCGGCGCAATCAGATCAGATAATCTTGTGGGAGGGGAGAAAGACAAAGTTTCATATAAAGGCGCCGCACGCCAGGCGATGATCGCACAGATCCGAGGAACCTTAAAAAGGAAGAGGACGGGCGGTTGCGGTCGAGACCGGGTATGCGAGGCGAGGCGAGGTGAGGCATGGGCGAGAGCAGAGCGCCGAGAGAAAAGAGCAAAGGAATAATAGATCAGGCGAGAGAGACCAAGAAAGCGGCCGCGGTGCAGGCACATGTGCGGATGCAGACGCAGTGCAGAAGAAGCTGGGCGCCGGGAGCAGAGTGCGGTGCGAACAGCGAACAGCGAACAGCGAACAGCGAACAGCGAACTAGACCGCCAAAGGCCGCCAAAGGCCGCCGCCTGTCGAGGACCGTGAACGATCGCGCATCAGCCAAACAGGTCGCCAGACCGCGTCGTGCTCGGCACCCGCCGCGCATTTAACTCTGCGCCCGCCCGCCCACGCTTCCACCGCCTGCCCCCACCCCCCACCTAGAAGGTGCCGCCCTTTATTCACATTCTCGGATCCACAATGCGGTTTTCCAGCTCCACACGACAAGCGCAAACTACACTCGCAGCGCTCGCAGCGTTTGCAGCGCTCGCAGCACACACAGCAGCGGCGGCCGCGACGGACCCCGTGACACTCAGACCATGGACGTCGACGGCGGCAGACGGAACGCGCTCGACAATCACGCCGGTCGTGTACGCCGGAGTGACGGTGTCGGGGTCGCCGACGGCCACGCGCGCGGGGGCGACGACGTCGGCGTGGGTGTCGCTCGACAACTCGGGAATCCCATACAACCAGGTGGCGACGGTGACGACGACGAACGGGGCGCGGGCGACACTGAACCCGTCGCCGGTGCCGGGAGCAGGCGACGCGGTGTTGAAGCAGGCCGAGGCGCCGGTGCTGGGGTGCTGGAGCTCGCGGCTGCCGACGGGGGACGCGCCGGGGAGCCCGTTCTGCACGCCGCGGAACGGCAGCGAGCTGGTGCTGGGCGAGACGTACTTTGTGACGTGGGACGCGACGTACTTTGGGGCGAGCGAGAGCGACATCGAGGGCGTGCGGGTGGAGGTGCGGTGTCTGCCGATTGGTGACGACGACGAGGTGTACGAGTCGGTGCTCGTGGACAACGCGTACGGCTTCTTTCCGCTGACGGTGAGCGCCAATATGACCACCTATGGTGGCTCCTCCGGCGGCGCATACTGCTTCATCAACATGACCCCGCGCGTGCCGACGGACTCGGGGGCGACGCACCGCGGGACGGTCTCAGGGCCGATCGTGCGCTTCATCCGCAGCGTGGCGGACGCGCAGACGGCGATTGCGCGGCTGCCGTCGGACAACGTGGTGGCCGTGGGCGGGCCCGGCGGGCCCGGCGGGGGGCTGTCGCGGGCAGGCAAGATCGCGATCGGCGTCGTGGTCCCCGTCGCGAGCATCTTCGTGATCTCGGTGGTCGTGTACATGTTTGTGTACCGCAAGCGCGGCGGTCTGCGCGGGAAGATCTTTGGCTCGCGCGGATACGCTGTGCGCGAGAGCCGCGCCCAGCGAGTCAAGGGCGCAAACATCGAGCTGGGCGAGCTGGGCGAGCTGCGCGCGTGATATCTCCGGTGCCGCGACTGGGGCGGCGTCGGCTTTCTTTGGTACCTGTATAGCTAAGATATAGTATTCGTTATATAAGTCCTGGTTGTATATGTTGTATATAATATGTTGACAGTCGCAGCGCAGTCGATCGGAGCTGCCGCTCCTCAACTGCCCCGACTCCGCGCGGCTCGCCCGATCAAATATGTCCGATGCTGTTCCCCCGCAGTTCGCCCCGCCCTCTCGTGGCATGATTCCCCAATCTGTCCTGGTCCTTCGTAAAGAGTAATAAATCCACCGCTTACAGCTCACTACAACAACTTCTCCCACGCTGCCCCGGACTTCTGCTCTCAGGCACCCCGCCGCAGCCTCCCCCGCAATCCCCCACAATTCCCGGATCTAGCAAGGCACGCGCCCCGCGTTTTGCGCCGCCCCGCAATCCTCCGCTTTTAAGACCGGTCCTCCCCCTCGCCCCACACCCCTCCGCCTCTCCACCATCGCCACTCTCGCCCCTTCCCCCTCTCGCCATGGCTGCGCAGACTTCATCCGCAGCAAACACCACCAGCAAAGCCCGCAAGGGAAAACAGGGCCTTCGCTCCTCCATCGCTTGCAAGCAATGCCACGCCTGCAAAGTCAAGTGCGACGTCGCCATCCACGGCTCTCCCTGCTCCCGCTGCCAACGCCGTGGCGTCTCGGACTGCGAACCCATCAAGTCCCGTCGAGGCACTTACGACCGCAAGGAGTGGATGAAGCGCGTGCGTGAGCGCCAGGCAGCAGCAGCAGCAGCAGCAGCAGCAGCCGACACCGACTCATCCAACTCGACCACCAAGGTCAAGCCAGAGCACGACGCAAAGCGCATCAAGACCGAAGACCACCTCGTCCAAGACGATATCCCCGATATCGACTCTCTCTCTGCACCCGACGCCCTCTCTCCTCTCGATATCCCCTCTCCCTCAACCCGCCTCTCCGTCTCCTCATACTCCTCCTCCTCCGAGTACGCATCGCCCTCGCCGCCCGCTCTCTCCATCGACCCCTCCGCGCTCTACTCTGGTCTGTTCTCAACCGACCACCACGACCCTGTCTCCCTTGATCCTCTCCAACTCTTTGACGACGCCTTTGACCCCGGCTTCCCCCTTCCTCCTGCAGAGTACTCCTCGCCCACTCACCCTTCCCACGTCTCCTCCGACACGCTCGCCTACCTCTCCGCCCAAAAGTGCTTTGCTCTGCCTCCCCGCGACATCCTGGACGCACGCATTGACGCTTACTTTTCCCACGTCCACCCTTCCCTCCCCATCCTCGACAAATCCGACTTCCTTTCCTCCTACACCGCCGGTACCGCGTCCCTTCTCCTCCTCCATGCCCTCTGCTTCGCATCGCACACCGCCACCCGCTCCCACCGCCGCACGACCACCCGCACCGCATTCTACCGCGCAGCTCAAGCCCTGCACGACTCGGACTACGAAACCGACAACCTCATCCTCGCTCAGTCTGCACTTCTTCTCTCGTTCTGGGGCGGCGCAAGCCAGCCCGCGTCCGGAAACACAACAACCTGGATCCGCGCGGCTGCCGCCCACGCTGCGCTTCTCCCCGTCTCCCCATCAGCACAGGTATCCTCGCGCCGTCTCGCCGCCAGTCGCAGAGTATGGTGGCTCGTCCTTGCGCGCGATGCTTTTTCCTCGGGCCTTCTCGGTCACACACTCTGCGTTCGCGACACATCCTTCTCCGACTCCATCGCTCCCCTCTCCCTCGCAGACTTTACCCTTCCCGCCCCGCTTTTAAAGTCCCCCCGGCACTCCACGGACACCGTCAGCATGACCGCCGCGTTATTTGCAATTGAGTACGTCAAACAAGCTCAGATTCTTCGCCGTATAATATCCGCCCGCACGACGTCCTCCGTTCGCCCAGATTTCGTTCTCTGCACGCTCTCTGCTCTCGACAAATCACGCGCCGCAGTCCCCGCCAGTCTACGCATGATTGCTGCACCTTCAGGATCAACTGCGTACTTTCTCGCTGCCTCGCTCGCGTTGATGCATAATCACAACATTCTGTACCTTCATGAAGCAGCGTCCGCAGGTGCAACTATGGGGAAAGCCGCCATGACGAGCGCTGTTGCGCAGGACGCAGTAGCCGCAATCGTCAAAATAGGCACGTCGATTCGGCGGTGCGCGGCCAGTTCATTCGTCGACAGCGACGATGAAAGCGACGATTGTGATAGCAAGTTGGGATACTCTTCCTGCGACGACGACGACGACGTCAACGACGACGTCAACGACATTACTTCCGCCGCATCTTCAAATGCACTGTTAATTGCCACGCTTTCGCAAGACGCGTACAATGCGTTCTTCATGTGCTTTGCAACGCTATTCTCCGTCATGCGCGCCGCCAGCGGCAGCGCAGGTGTCATGAGACGCGAACGCGAGCAAATGGAGCATTGCGTTTCTGTTGTGCGCGCGGTTAAAAATTTATGGGATCATGCGGCATGGGTACTTGTTGTTGCGGAAGGCGCAAAGGCAAAGTTGGCAGAACGCATTTGTGCGCCGACATCGCCGTTGGTGTCGGGAACGGGCGAATCTACACCTGTTGCGCGGACGCCTACGGCCAAGCAAGTCACTGCCGAGGAGGAGTTTCCGATGCTTGATGGTGTGTTTGGTGGGGAGAATGAAGGAGGAATGTTTCCGGAGGAGTTGTTTGTTTTTTGAATGGTGGCATATTTGGTTGAAAAAAAAGTTTTTGTAATTTCATGGGAATCACCGGTGTTTGTGTATATATAGATTATAGATTAAAAACTACCTAGAGCAATACTAGAGTAAAAATACATAAAAGTTAGACGTCGCGGTTCGGATGAAAGTACAATCCTGCGCTCATTGTTCGGATATCCACAAACATTCGCCAGACAAACACGTAATCCGAGTCCTCCGTCCTGTCCTCCATCCTTTCCTTCTCCGGACGACCCGCGATTTCACGAATTTTCAAAACAAGAGCGTGATCGTTACATGAGTTTACAGGAAACGCTGACAAGGCATGTACAAATTTAGGAAATGGATAGGTTGCGTATAGATTCACGAGTTGCAAAGCAATAAAGGATTGAGATTGTTGTGCTAAATGCCAATTGCAAGGGGTGATGAATGAAGTGCGTGCGACTGACGCGAGAAAGTGGAAAAGACCGTCTGTTGGGGAGATGGAGAGAGTATTGGAAATAGCAGTACAGAGGGGGAGAGTGGATGAGTAGAACGCGATGACGAGTGCGTTGTGGAGATGGTGAAGAAGAGGAGGACAAGTTGGCGGAGACGACCATTGAAGAATATCAGATTCCAGAGCGAGAAAAGAAGGAGTATTTTGACGCCAGTATGCGGTCTTTAAATGCTCTGGAAGCACATTGAGAGAGGTAAGCAGATTGTGAAGACGATGCATGTAGCGTGTGAGAAGAAGGATGTGCAGCGCGGCACTTGTGGAGTCTGTGATTGTGGAAATGAATGACGCGAGAAAATCAAATGTTTGATGGACTCCAAGAGTAAGTCGTGTAGAGACAGACGTGCCAAACGCAGTATTCCAGATGTCAACAAACACGGCGTTCGCAAGAAGGGATGCTGGAAGGGATGTAGAGTTGTGAATACGCGCGACGCGTTGGAGAGCCTATTATGAGCATATGAAAAGCATAAATCAGGAAAACTTACCAATGTGATAAAAGTATCTGGGATTGCAACATGTGAAGACGCAAGAAGAACAAGAGACGTTCGTTGAAGAGTCCATTCGTCAGAATAATGTACCGTGAGTTCGTTAACTAATCTGCTGGAAACAGCGATGATTAGGTCGCGTGACGGTGTAGGAAAAAAAGGTGCGTTTGATGCAGCAAGGACAAGACACATGTGCTCGATTGACAAAGGGCGAATGGAAGTGAGAATATCACTTGTAATGAACGGGGTGAATGGATGCACAAAAGTATCGTACAGTGCGGCAAAGTCGGCATGAGCTAGAAGAAACGCATCGAGTTCTTCAGAAGCAACAAAGCGAGGAGGTGGGTGTGCCGCGCTGTCGATACGTGACTCGGATGAGGGTATTCGATAGGGCTCAGCGGCTGCATCTCTAAGGTTAGCCTCAACGCCTTTTTGCCGTGTTGGAGGAGGGTATTTTGCAGAAGAGAATGAGCTGTCGAGAGAGTTATGCGAGAGAACACGGGAAGCGATACGTGCAGAGTTGAGCTTGCGGGTGACGGAAGGCAAGCGTTTGCTGAATACGCAGGGAATGTCGCATTCGTCGCAGTGGCGACAACGGGAGCAAGAGGAGAGAGTGACGCATTTGATTTTGCGGTAGCGGCAGTAGTCGCATGTTTTGTAGTATCGGGGTGGACGAGATGGGGAGGTGGAGGAAGAAAGAAGTCGGAGAGGAGGAAGGGAGACAGGAAGAGAAGAAGGCGAAACAGAGGAGACTGAGGAAACTGAGGAGCCGGTTGAACGGGAGGCGTAGTCGGAAAACGCGGACGGGTCGTGGTCAGGTATGTCCAGGGGGAGTCTGCGGGGAGTGGCGTCGTCGGGGCGGTGGAGGAAGAGCGGCAGATGCGAAGAAGAAGAAAGTGGAGGCGGAGGAAGAGAGGAGGGAGAATCTGCGAAACGGACGAGGGGAAGAGAGGACATGTGGAGGTGGATGCGGTAGGGGTGGAGCGTGTCGATGGACATGGTTGTGGTGGTTGTGGTGGTGGTGGTGGTGGTGAGATATCAGAAGGAGATGAATAAAAGGTATAAGAAAAAAAAGAAAAAGAAAAAGAAGAAAAGGAGCTCAAAAGAAGGAGAAACATAAAAGTGCTGAGAACCCCCGCAAAAACAATGTGGGAATCCAAGACATGAAAATGCGGGGAAGGCAGAGCTCGCGATCCGCGTCAAAACGACGGAACGTGAGCCTTAAACTTGCTGACATTGCAGCACGCACACACAAGTTGTGGTTGAGACATATGATATGAGGATCAGCGGTGAAAAGTCGGGTAGAGCATTTTAGCAAAACAGTTTATATGGAAATGAACAATTTACAAGCACTAGCAAAGTAGTTGTCCAATCTGCTGCGATTATAGTTGACTAAGATATATGCTGTTTGTCGGCGAGAAGTGCGGCTTAGGTCCAGACGGCGGTCTTTAACGCCGCGTCCATTCAGCTCGTGTTCCTTAATTGCCCCAATTGAGCGAGCGCCTCCTCCGCACTTTCGTCCTTTCTTTCCCTCCCCCTCTCCCTTTCTCCCCTATCTCCGCCATGCCCGCCCCGCCCCCGCCCCCGCCCCCTCTTCCACCCTTCCCCGCCCCGCACCCCGCCGGCTCGCTCGCCGCCATCCTCGTCGACGGCGCTCCAATGCTTCCGCACTCCGACTCCGCCGCGCGCGCCTCGTCTTCGGCGTTAAGCTCCACCGCCCCGCAGCAGCCGTCCTCGCGTCGCAAAAAACTAGAGCCAAACTTCTACGACAAGTACTCCTCCAAGCGCAGGAAGAACGACGATCACGATCACGATCACGATCGCGACCACGACCACGACCACGACCACGACCACGACCACGAAAAAGGATCCCCAACACCCGCGTCTCCGTCGTCAAACCATCCGCCTATGCATGACGCCGAAGCACCAGTCAAGACCGTCAAGAAACGGCACCGCATCCCCGTCGTCTGCGCCGTCTGCCGTCAGCGCAAGCTCAAGGTGTGTGTTTTTTTGCCTTATAACTACGTTCTTGTCACTCACACTCTTCGCATCTAGTGCGACCGCAAATCGCCCTGCTCCGCCTGCGTCGCCCACGACACCGTCCCCATGTGCCACTACGCCCCCAAGCCCTGGTCCGGCGACTTTCCCGACCGCAAGCGTTCTCTCAAGAAAGCGGCATCCAGCTCTCCTGTGCCGTCTCAGAACCAGCAAGAAGCCTCCTCGCGTTCTTCTGCGGCTGCTCCTGTCTCTTCCGCTCCTCCCGCTCCCCCGTCCTCCATCTCCTCCCTCTCCGCAGCCTCAACACCACTGCCCCCTCCTGCTTCCCTCCCGACCCCTTCCCCTCTCCTCGGAACTCCATCAGACCACTCCCGCTCTCCAGCAAGCCTCGCTGTCTTTCTTCCTGATCCACGTCCTCCACTCGTCTCTCGCCCAGTCGCCTCAGTATTCAGCCCCGCAGACCCGTCATACCCCGTACAACCCACTCTTCCTCATCCTCCTACTCTTGCACCTGCTCCTCCTCCGTCATCGCAAGTGCCTCCACCTCCATCCCCAGACCAGCAACCCTCGGCATCAGCTCCAGAGTACTCTGAGCTGCGGCAGCGCGTCGCCAGAATGGAAGGAATTCTCCAGCAACTCGCTCGTTCCGGCGCCGCTATTCCGCAGTACAAGGATCTTTCTCCAGCTCCAGACGCGCACCAGTCACCACCACCACCACCACCACCACCACCACCGCCGCCGCCTCCACCGCCACCCGCCTCCGTCTCAGTGCCCCTGTCAGACATGGACATGCGTCTTCTCCAGCCTGAAATGAGCATAAAGCAAAATCGACTTACTTACTTTGGTCCGCTTTCCGGAATCGCTGCGATTCGCGAGGACGAGTACATCAAAGCATGTATCCACCGCGCCGACAAAGCCAAAAAGCTTCTTGCGCGAAAACAGCAAGCCATGATCGCACAAGGTCTTCCACAACGCGTCACCGGTCCCGAAAAGGGACACACATCTCACGATACTGCGCGACCTCGAAAGTTAGAATACATCCCGCCAGAACAACGACAACTCGTCGACGACATTTTCAACGTCAAGGCAGGGCCCGTCTTACTATTCCCCCGGCTCGAGCACCGTGATATTTGCGAGTTTCTCGTGTCGCGGTTCTTGCAAACCGTAAACATCATGTTTCCAATTGTCAACCCATCTGCTTTTCTTGCAGATATGAGCAAGTACTGGAAAGCCAAGGAGATCCGAGCCCGCAACGCTGCTGCTGCTGCGGCGGCCGCGGCCGCCGCCGCTGCAGTGCGAAGTGACAAACCCGAAGACTCGAAAACAGCGTTTTGGCAGTCTACGCATAAGAACGATATGCGAAGCGCCGCGTTGTTTGCAGCTGTGCTTCGTCTTGGAAGACTCACACTTCCTCCTGAATGGACTCCCTCAGCAGACGGATTCGACGACTCGCTTCGCCCGCTTCTAGGGCCTCGGCTGCAGGCATTCGCGTGGGAGTGTTTGCGCGAGACAAATTACATGGGAAAGCCGAATTTGATTGTCGCGCAAGTACTAATTTGCTTTCGATTGCACCAGTTCATCGCCCCCGAGGACGGTGATGGATCAGATGGGTCCGACTCGGCCGGGTTCGTGGGGATGTTGTGTCAAGTTGGAATGAGCATGGGTCTTCATCGAGACCCTTCACTTTTCCCATCAATGCCACCAAGTTTCGCAGATATGTGGCGCAGATTATGGTCGCAAATGGTTATTTTGGATACATACCGCTCGCTTGATCTCACGCTTCCGTTCGCAGTTCAACTGGAAATGTGCGATACTTCACTCGACAGCGTTTCTGAGTTCCAAGGCGCACGACAATGTGACCAGTTTTCACTTCCGTTTTTGCAGACACATATAAAATGGGCATTGCTTGCACGAAACGTACTTACAAGGGTTATACGTCCCGGGAGTAAGTTGTCCAGTACAGAGTTTGAGACGTTGATGCGCGAACTGAGTGAGTTTGAAGAAAGTCATCTTAGCTCGTTCCAATCACTCATCTCGGTGCTCCAGTTGAATTCAGAGGTGTCAAGCATCCAAGATTCATACAACCTGATGCAAAAATTTCTTCTTCAGCTTCTCTTCCAACGGCTTCAGCTTTCACTTCTTCGGTCGTATGCACCCACAGACATTGAATCCGCTGAGAATTTGCGTCTTGCACGAATGCGAAGCGCGCTTAAAATGCTGGATACGATGGTCACATGCATGGAACAACGGTCTCTTTTCCATGGGTTTGAATGGCTCCTTGCTCCATTCTCGCTTCGCAATTTTTTTTACCCCGTCGCGATCGTCATGAACGGAATCCTTAAAGCTGCGTACGCAAATCCAGGACTCTCGCTTCCGCCTTTGGTACCTGGAAAAGAGTATCCGACTGAAGAGAGTAAAGACGAAAGGTGGCTTGCGGTCGATATGACGTTCCGGTATGACGATCGCAGTTTATGCGAGATTTACAGACTGTACCAGGCATTTATCAAAACTGGATTCTGGATCCAGGAGTATAGGACAACTTATTATGGAGCGTATAAACCCTACTCGGTGCTTAAAGTGCTTATGGACTTTGTACGGCATGAGGTTTCGGCAGTCGCCAAGCAGTCCGCACAGCAGTGGGCGTCGCAAGACAACTCGGCAACCCATGGTCTTTTCCAACGACCATCATTCCTAACGTCTGACCTCTCGTCCGCCTCATCAACCGCCTCCAGTTCCACCACTACCACCACCACCGCCGGAGCCCCGTCGACAACACTTGATCCGAGCAGCACCACTCCCGGTATCGAAAGCACGATATTTGGCGAAGACGTGCTCACAAACCTGGACATATTTTTCTCCAACGACTATTTCGGAGGCGGTACGCTGCAGGACTGGATCTCTGCTGATACGGCTGCTGACGTACCATTTGTGGCGTCGTCTCCGGCACAGTCGCAGATGAACAGCAATGGCTTGGCATCGTCGTCGCCGTCAGCTGCGGGGCAACAAGCTCCGAGTGGGGCAGCTGCACAGTCGATGCTTGCCGGAACAGGAGGGTTCTTGTATCCGTCTTTCGGTGCTGCGGATAGTCTTGTGTAGCTTTTAGAGTTATGTGTAAATTAATATGTATACTGTACATCATGCTGAGTATTATTGATTGTATGGCGCGCTTCGGGCGCGTTTGCGAAGCGCTGCCGCACGCGAAGCGCCGCCTCGACGCGCAGATGCGGGGTAACCCCGCCCTCGCCGGGCCTCGCAGGTTCTCCACAAACAATGCAAGATAACACAGCTTATTCAAAGCCACCATGTCGCTTAATTTCCGCGCAGATCTTGGTGGCTCGCAAGTACGGTCGATATACAGTTATAGGCAATGGCATCGATTGTGCAAAAATTGACAAACTGGCGTTGGCGCTGCGCTTTCGTTCCGGAGTCTGTGGATGTGCCGTCGACTGTGCCGACGAAGTTTACAGCGTGTCATGATGCGACCGCGGCAACGAGTGAGATTCATAGAGAGCTGATTGCCGCAGGTATCATTCCTGATCCGTTTGTTGATTTGAATGAGAGAACTGTCCAGTGGATTGGCCAATGTGACTGGGAGTACTCTACGCATTTCGATGTTCCTGATCCCGCGAACGGAGAGTTGGTGGATATGGTGTGTGAAGGTCTTGATACATTCGCGACTGTATTTGTGAACGATGTGGAGATTTTCAAAAGCGACAACATGTTCACGTACAAGCGCGCTCGCCTGGCCAGTGTTCTTCACAAAGGCGACAACACTCTCCGCATTCTCTTTGAATCCGCGCTTCGAATCGGCCGCGATCTCGAATCCGTGCAAGGAAAAAAACCACTATGGAATGGCGATTCAAGTCGATTGCATGTTCGCAAAGCGCAGTATCACTATGGATGGGATTGGGGTATATTTTTTTTTTTTATCTCTTTGCCTGTGAAGCGAATGACTAACGTTTACAAGGTCCGGTGTTGATGTCGTGTGGTCCGTATAAAGAGGTGCGGATTGAGATTTATAAAGCAATCATCACGGACGTCGGTGTCAATGTCGACGTACCTGAGAGTCTTGATGTTGCACGCATTGTCACGCATACCACGATTGCTGCGACAGTTCCCGCGACTTTGGTTACTTGTGTGTACGCACCTGATAGCGACGACGTTGTATATAAAAAAGCCATCGATGTGGGTTCTGGAGAGGTCGATATTGCGTTTGAAGTCTCAAAGCCGGCGTTGTGGTATCCGCACAAGTACGGAAAACAACCGCGGTACAAATTCGTGGTAACGCTACAAGTTGACGGGAAAGAAGTCAGCTCATGGAACAAGCTCATTGGATTCCGACGCGCGCTACTCGTTCAGCAACCACTACTTGACGCGCCCGGCACGAGTTTCTTTTTCCAAGTGAACAACATTCCAATTTTTGCAGCGGGCTCAGATTGGATTCCAGCGCATAGTTTCACGACCGCGTTGACTTCCGCTGATTACGACAAATGGATTTCTCTCGCTGTCTCTGGAAATCAAGATATGATTCGTATTTGGGCCGGTGGAATCTACGAAGCCGATGCGTTTTACGACGCGTGTGACCGTACAGGTTTGCTTGTATGGCAGGATTTCATGTTTGGCTGTGGTGTTTATCCAGTTACTCCTGCGCTTGTGGAAAGCGTCAAAAACGAGGCGGAGCAAGTCGTCAAACGATTGAGAAACTACTGCAGTGTTGTGATTTACGCAGGTAATAATGAAGATTACCAAGTTGCTGAACAATCTGGGATTGAATTTGATAGGGATCAGAAGGATGGTTTTGAAAATACTTTGTTCCCAGCACGAGTTTATTACGAAGACATACTGCCTACCGCGGTGAGCAAGTATTCGCCAGAAGTGTTCTATCATCGTGGCTCGCCGTACGGTGGTAAGGATACGACGGACCCTACTGTTGGTGATATTCATCAGTGGAATGTGTGGCACGGGAGTCAAGAAAAATATCAAAACTGGGCCTTGTTGATCGGGCGATTTATTTCCGAGTTTGGAATGCTTGCGTTTCCAGATCGCGAGACTATTGAATCAGTCGTCACTGACCCGTCGCAAATGTATCCGCAATCTGAAGTGATGGATTCGCATGATAAAGCCGATGGATTTGAACGACGACTCGCGTTGTACGTTATGGAGAACTTACGTGTCGAATCTATGGATCTTGACGCGTGGATCTACGCTACCCAGCTAATGCAGTCTGAATGTCTTGCCTACGCGTACCGATGCTGGCGCAGAGAATGGCGTGGCCAGGGACGAGAATACTGTGCCGGAGCGCTAGTATGGCAATTGAATGACTGCTGGCCCACGACGTCGTGGGCAATTTGCGATTTTTACAAACGTCCAAAGTTGGCGTATTATGCGGTCAAACGTGAGTCGGCGCCAGTGACGGTGGGCTTGTATCGCAATGAAGTTCGTGAAGAGTCGGATGGGACACTTGTGAATGTTACGGAACTTGGCACGAAAGTTGGTGCGGCGATGGTGTATGATGTGAAGAAATACGCCGTGGACGTGTGGGCTGTTAATGCGACGTTGGAGGTTATCAACGCGGTGTTGCATGTTGATATCTTTGAGATCGAAACTGGGAAAGTGAGTGATTCGTTTGCGGAAACCGTCGCGCTCAAACCGAATCAATCAACTGAACTGAAGTCGCATATTCGCCTTTCGAATCCTTCATCAGTGGTCATCTACGCCTATCTTGTTTCTGCCGACGACGAGACAACCGTTCTCGCACGTGGATTCGATTGGCCTCAGCCATTGAAATATCTCCGATTCGACCGAACTAACACTAAAGTAACAGCCGTTGCAGAAGACGATGGTTTCGTTCAAGTTTCGTCAAACTTACCGGTAAAGGGTGTACGTTTGTTGACGCACGGTATGTTGGATGATAATGGATTCGACTTGGTTCCGGGAGTTGTTCGGAAAGTGAAGGCGGATGGCGTGAAAAAGGGCGAGAGTGTTGGTGTCGAGTATTATTTGAAGGCGTAGAAAATATGCGCGACGCTGCGTGTGCGGTTTTTTTTTTTTTTGTTTTTGCCCATTTCCTTTTTGACTGTTTTGCTTTCTTCGCCATAGATTGTGTTCTTTTGTTTTTTTTTTTTCAGTTTTCTTTATTTTACAGAAATTCCTTTAAAAGCATGCTTACTCGACGTGCGCGGTATCCGCTTTACGCGAACTCATCGCGATATCCTCCGACGAAACAATAACCTCTTCACCAAACAGCTCATTAATTTCCTCCAAAGTTTTGCCCTTTGTTTCCGGAAACTTGAAAAAGACCAGTACTGCTCCGAGTATATTAAGGGACACAAAGACAGCGTAATATCGATATCCGATGTTTGCAAATGCAATAGGTGAGATTTGGTTGAATATAATGTTTACAATCACGTTGCATAGAACTGAAATCGCTGTACCGCGGGCTCGGACTTCTTGATTCATGATTTCGGGAACATAAATGTAATGAATTGAGTTGTACCCGAGTGAGTAGATTGCTGAAAAGCAGAATATAAAAGCAATCGCAAAACCTTGACCGACGTTGTTATCCGTTCCAGCGTATCGCGCAGTCATTGCCATCACAAGCGCAAGATCAACCGCCATTGCGATACCAGTGAGGTACAATGCTTTGCGACGTCCCCATCGATCAACGTATGAGATGCAAATAATGTTAAACAACGGACCAACCATACCGTATAGCGATGCAATCAAAGTAACCATATGTCCTTTGATTCCAACGCCACCGTAGATGTCAGTTTGATAGTAATTAATCACATTGACGCCTGAAAGCTGAGCAAAGACTTGGATTGCGATCGAAAGAAGAAGTCGTTTGCGGTTTGATGGTTTCATGAATAGTGCGAAAAGAGAACTGCCTGATTTGATGGCGTATTCATAGCGGATTTGCTCCTTCATTTGCGCGAATTCAAGATCAAACGCAGCACGATTTTCCGCAACGTTTTTCTCACCGTGAAGTCGTGTGAGAACAGTATACGCCTCGTCCGAACGATCCTTTTCAAGCAACCATCGAGGTGAAAACGGAAGCCATGGAGTACCAGCAAGCAAGATGATCGCGGGCACCATTTGGAACGCAAGTGGGAATCTCCATTGAAACGCGCCAGATGCAAACGAACAACCGTAACCGATCCAATTTGCGAGCGCAAAACCAATTCCCACAAATTGTCCATGCATACCGGTTAGAAGACCGCGTTTCGAAGCTGGTGCAATCTCGGCGTTGTAAACAGGGATAACCATGTTCAAGATACCGACTGCGAATCCACCCAAGATACGACCGGCGATCAACATGCCGATTTTGACTGACGCGCACTGGATCACACCGGCGATGATCGCCCATAAACACGCAAACTGAATCGATCGAAGACGACCAAACCGATCGGCAGAGTATCCCGAGAAAATAACGCCTACCGCAGCACCGGCGCTGAAAGTCGAGACAACGGCGCCTTTCAAAGGCGGCGTGAATGGGTCAAAGTACTCTTTGAAAGTGTCATGTGAAATCGTGGTGGACACGACGCCGGAGTCAATACCGTAGAGCAACGAGCCAACCTGGGATTATTAGCTTAGACGCAAAAGTGGATAGTAAGGGATATACGTACGACAACAAAAAGACTGCTGTACCAGGTATACGTGGTAAGTTTCTGCTGGTACCGCGGCTGTTCTTCAAGCGCGTGCTCTTCGAGCGCGTTGCCATCGGGAGCCAAATCCTGGAGCTGTGTGGAATCGCGTTTTGCCATTTGAACGGTAGAAAGCAGCTGCGTATGTTTGATCCGAGAGCTGAGTGGAGATTCGAGGGACAAAAGGGCCGCTATAAGGACTGCGGGTCCGGCTAAACGCGTCGCTTAAGCTAGTTCATATTCTCCGCAATTTAGGTGTCAAAAGCAAGTCTCAGACAGCGGTCATGAGAACGGCACCAAGAGGCGCGTGCGTGCGGGGGAAGGAGCCGACGGCGGTGGCGAGACATGGCCGCCAGCAGGAACTGCGGACAAAGAGAGATGACATTGTCACAATTGTGCGCCAGCGATTACCGTTTGCGGAATTAAGGTGTGGGGAAGCCACCGCAAGTGGGGCCGGCGACCCCCGCGGTTTGTTGGCCTGTGTGCGTGCGTGTGTGCAATGTGTGTCTAATAAGTGGGGTAACAAAGCGCGGGGGCGCGCCGCCGGATAAATCTCGGCGAAACTCACTGCATGCCGGTCAGTTGGTCGGTCGGATTAGGTTAAAGTAAATGAACAAATGAGTCAGGAAGTGAGATAGTCTGATGCTATGGCATGCTGACGGGGCTATTTCTCCGCGCGGTAGAAGTCGTCAGAGGTTGGTGATCTGCATGTAGTTTAGTTTCAACAACCACGATTCGAGCACGGCAGTCGTCAAACAGCGCGTCCTTCTACAAGATACTCGCGCACGTAGTTTGCCAAAGTGATTAATAATAAGCAACGGTCGTCCGTGAAGCTTACATCGAGGTCACTGTAGTGCGTCGCGTCGCGTAACATGCGAATGAGGACAAGCTCGATTTAGCCAGTATTATCCTGAATATCCCATCGAAGTTTTCCCGAGCTCTCGGCTAAGCTCGTTATACCGTTTACTTCCCGATATAGTAAACTTTCTTCTCTTCTATATCGCTTCTCATGCTGCTGTTACGCGAAACGAAAGCTCCGCGCGGTGGTGGTGGGGTGGTGGGGTCGTGTGGTGGGTGGTGAACTGACTATAGAGTTTGGAAAGCGTGGGAGGACCCAAGACAATTCCTGAATCGGGAACAAGTTGCCGCGAGTTCCCCACACATCCCACACAATCCTAGCCCACGCTACACCCACACCCACGCTACACCAGCTGTTCGTGCGCGTGAGATTTCCTACTTTGGGATTTACAGCGCTGACGTATGGTCGTCAGAACTTCCCGCGCGCGCGCACGAATACCCAAAATTGACGAGCAATGGCTCGTGTGCCTTTGCGTTGCTTGGCCATGTCTTGCCTACTTAAACGCCATCTCCCGGCTTCATTGTTCGCAATGTCTCGTCCATGCCACTTGGGAGCCAACTACAACCAAGTATGAAGATCACTCACGGATGCTGGTATCCCTTGCCGGATACGATCATCGACTGGGCAGTCGAGGTTGTCAAGACACGTGTGACTAAAGACGAGCTTTACGTTGTTACAGTAAGTCTCCATTCATTTGCTACTTTTTCTGCTGTGATACTAACGTTATAAAGTGTGCGAAACCTGTCAATTTCAGAGGCGATACGCTCAACAATCCTACGCTTTCGCACACGGTGTCGTCGCCTATGGATGATGTCTTGCACGTCACATCAACGCATTGGAAGTCGCAGACCACGACGACGCGTGGTCCGAATTACGAACTGTTCCCATATGGCATTGTATGTCCCACGACTTGCGTTTTGAATACCGGATGCTAACGTGAATCAGCCGGAGCGTTCAGATAAAGTGCTGATCGCGCAAGATGCCAAAAGCGCGACGTTCGAAGCAGGAGGTCTCACGGCTGCTTTCAACACGCAGCCCAAGTCTTTCGGTCTTGATATCCACGGTTCAAGCAAGCTTCTTACTCGTCTTGGTTGGCGTTCGATTGGCTACGTCAAGCAAGGTACAACAGCTGCGCATCCGAAAGCCAATTATACCGATCCGAATCGCGGAGAACGATTCATGACGTACCAGTTACAACTGAGCGTTGGAGAAAAGCTTTATGGATTTGGTGAACGGTTTGGCCCGTTTATCAAGAACGGACAGAGTATCGAGATGTGGAATGATGATGGTGGTACTGGCTCGGAGTTGACGTATAAGAATATTCCGTTCTTTATGTCGTCGAGAGGGTATGGCGTGTTTATCCCAACCTCGTCTGTGATTTCGTTTGAGGTTCAATCTGAGCGCACGACGCGTATCAATATCACGGTTCCTGGAGAGCAGATTTCAATGTACGTTATCCACGGTCCGACTCCGAAGGAAATTATTCAGAAATACACAATTATCACCGGGCGTCCTGCGTTGCCTCCAAAGTGGACGTTTGGACTGTGGTTGAGTACGTCGTTCACGACCGAATACGATGCTTCGACGGTAAAGTCGTTTCTTGACGGTATGCATGAACGCGGCATCACGGTTTCTGCGTTTCATTACGACTGTTTCTGGATGAAAGGATTCGAATGGTGTGACTTTGAATTTGACAAGGATTACTTCCCCGACGCTGCATCCGATCTTCGCAAGCTGAAAGAACGCGGAATCAAAGTGTGTTTATGGATCAACCCGTACATTGCGCAAGAAAGCTCAATCTACGAAGAAGGTGCTGCAAACGGATACTTTATCAAGAAAAGCGACGGAAGCGTGTGGCAATACGACTACTGGCAGGCCGGAATGGCGTTTATCGACTTTACCAATCCTGACGCTTACAAGTGGTACCAGTCTAAGCTTGAGAAGCTGATTGATCTCGGCGCAGATTGCTTCAAGACGGATTTTGGTGAGCGTATTCCCACCGGAGACGCTGTATACTTTAACGGTGCGGATCCGATGAAGATGCATAACTTTTACCCTTACTTGTACAACAAAGCAACATTTGAGATACTTGAACGCAAGCTCGGGAAGAGTAACGCTGCAGTGTTTGCGCGGTCTGCAACCGCAGGATCTCAGCAGTTCCCCGTGCACTGGGGCGGTGATCCATACTCTACGTTTGAGGCTATGGCTGAGACACTTCGCGGAGGCATGAGTTTAGCGCTATCGGGATTTGGATATTGGGCGCATGATATCGGAGGATTTGAAGGAAACCCGGATGTGGCATTGTATAAGCGGTGGATTGCGTTCGGGCTTATGTCGTCGCATTCGAGACTTCATGGAAGTAATAGTTATCGAGTTCCGTGGCTGATTGATCCGACAGGCGAGGCAGCGGATGTTTTGTCCAAGTTTGTGAAATTCAAGCACACAAACATGCCGTATCTCTTTGCGCAGGCGCGCGTGGCGCATCAAACAGGAATCCCGATGCTCCGCGCAATGTTTCTCGAGTTCCCCGACGACGCAACAGCGTGGCTCGTGGATACGCAATACATGCTCGGTTCGGAGGTACTTGTTGCGCCTGTGTTTTCCGCGGATGACGGAGAAGTCGAGTATTACATTCCGCAGTCTGAAGGAGCGTGGTACGGATTGCTGGATGGAGTGATGCGAACATCTACCGGCAAGTTCACCAAGGAAACACACGATTACTACTCGTTGCCAGTTCTCCTCCGTCCTGCAGGCGTGATTGTGCAAAGTCAAGTCGACGACAAGGTGGATTACGACTGGGCGGCTGATTTTATCGTGACTGTGAACGCGACCGAGAACGTGGTTGACAAGAGCGTTGTGATTCCGAATTACGAGGACGTCGACGGGAAGGATAAAGTCGAGCTTGCGGTCACGATTGCTGTGGGGGAGAAAGTCGTGCTCCGGGCGGCGGAGAAAGTGAAGTCGGCGTGGAGCGTGAAGGTCGTGGGGGGTCGCGGAGAGCCGATCGTGGTGTCGGTGGCTGCGGGGGAGAAAGAGGTTACTGTTCCGCTGTAGCCCAGTATTAACTGTTTAGATTAAATATAAATTATTATGCGCGTTTAGAACCACCTCAACCCTCCGCCTCAGAACAATCGCGATTGTGTGCGCGGCTGGCTTGCAGGATAAACAGAAATTAAAAACCATGGCTGACGTTTCCAAATCCGGCTGTCAGCAACAGTTTACGCGTGTTTAAAAGTTGACAAATAATTGATCAAAGACGCACTTCACCTATAGCTCTTCGACACGCGCAACAATGCCGTCAAGCGTGGTGAACCGCAGTGCGCGAACACCGAGCCATTCGTCTTCGGTGGCTCCAAACACCGACGCAACAATCATGACTCGGTCGCGACGGTCGTCGTCTATAAACCAGCTCACGCTTGGTTCCACGCCGCCTGCGTTGTCGACGATGACGCCTACGGATACGCAGAAACGACAAAGCATACGGCGACAAAGAGCGCTTTCTGGAGCGGGGATGACGGGGAAAGGAAGTACGGATGCTGCTGCGGATGATGGGATGGAGACTGTCGATGTGGTGAAGCAGTTGGGTGTGGTGAAGTGGGCGTGGACTGCGTTTCGAGAGCTTTCGTACCGCAAGACGTGGGGTATGTGCGCTCAGTTCAAAAAGTACTTTGAAAATGCTAACGTGCAAAGTCACGCCTCTTGTTTTGGCGTTGATTCCAGTGATCATATTTGGTGCGTGTCAAGACCATAGTTCTCGGAACCCGCTATACGCGCTTTTCTTTGCGTCGTATCCAATTCCACTGAGCAGTTCCAGCGGCAGCGGCGTGACAATGTACGGCAAAGGCATCAAGGATCTTGTGTTTGTGTCGTACTACACCATTGTGTTTACGTTTATTCGCGAGTTTGTAATGCAGCAGATTCTAGAGCCGGTGGCGGTGAAACTCGGACTTCGACGCGCAAAAGTAAGCCGGTTCATGGAGCAGAGCTACTCGATTGTGTACTACTCTGTGATGGCGCCTTGGGGGTTGTACATCATGAGCCATACGCCGCTGTGGTACTTCAACACACACGCAATGTTTGAGGCGTATCCGCACAAAACGCATGAACTGGACTTTAAGCTGTACTATCTTTTGCAAGCAGCGTTTTGGTGTCAGCAGTGTATTGTGCTGATGCTGCAGCTTGAGAAACCACGGAAAGATTTCCATGAACTGGTGTTTCATCACATGGTTACGATTCCACTTATTTTCTGCTCCTACCGCTTTCACTTTACGTGGATTGGCATATGTATTTTCTTCACGATGGACATGAGTGACCTCATGCTGTCGACCTCCAAAGTGCTGAATTACCTCGACCACTGGCTCACAGAGCCCTTTTACGGCGTGTTTGTTGGGTCATGGATTTATCTTCGACATTATCTAAACCTGAAAATCATGTACGCAGTCGCGACTGAGTTTGCGACCGTGGGTCCGTTTGAGCTCGACTGGGAAAAGCAAGAGTACAAGTGCAGACTGTCGCAGGTCATTACGTTTGCGCTGCTGCTTGGTCTGCATTTGTTGAACGTGTTTTGGCTGTTTTTGATTCTCAGAATCGGGTACCGAGTCGTGTTTTATAATATTGCGAAAGACGACCGCAGTGACGACGACGACGACGACGACGACGACGACGACGACACCGACGAGAGCAGTGCGGGCAGTAAGCGGAAGGACAACTGAGCCACAGTTTATATAATATGCGTGGGGGCAGCCGCCGATTTCGCCCGGATACCCCACATTTCAAATATCCGGGCCCTAACCTCCACACTTACCCCGCATGCAGCTCAAGCCACCGGACCGGACCGGCCGGGGACGTCGGACTTTTTTTTTCTCAAGACTTCACGACAAACGCGTCCACCGGCCGGCGGAGACGCGGAAGCGGAAGTGGGATCGGAAGCTACAATGCTGTATTTTATACAACAGCTGCAATTATAATAATACTTTTTTTTGATGCCACATTTTTATTCTATTCATGTGTAACTAAACTTACTTAATTGTACAATATACACTTTCATGCAAAATGATGATCCCTTTATATACGATGCCCTGCCAAAAAAAAAATAAAATAAAATAAAATAAAAGAATATAAAACCACTTAAAAAAGCAACAACAAGTCAAAGCCATTTTTATGATACTCTGCCTGCTCAAGGCTTGACAAAGAACGCCTCGGCAATGTCGACGCCAGCCATCTCGTACCGAATGAAATCCGACTCGATCTTGCGACGCTTAGCCTGCTCAACCTCGCCAGAGTTATCGTGGAAGACATGGCCCATCTCCTCGAGTGTCTTACCGCTAGTCTCGGGAACAAAGAAATAGGTCCAAATGAGCGAGAGTAAGCAGAAAGCAGCAAAAAAGACGTAGGTGCCAAAGCCAGTGTTCTCGACCAATGGGGGAGTAATCAGACCAATGATGAAGTTGGCAAACCACAGAACGCAGGAGGAAAGGGCAACACCTTTGGCACGGAGCGACGACGGGAAAATCTCAGACGGATAAGCCCATGCGGTAGGACCCCAAGATGCGCCGTAGCAGACCATGAAAAACAGAAGCATAGCCACGGCAGCCCAGGCCTGTGCGCGATGCGTATCCCACGCGTCGTCAAAAAGACCAACGAGGACAGCAACAACCAGATGGCAAATTGTCATGCCGACCGAGCCCCACAGAAGAATGGTGCGACGACCGAAACGATCCATGGTCCAGAAGCACGGAACCACACCGACGAGCTGGAAAATGGCCAGAGTACCAGCCATGATCAAACGAAGCTCATAGTCAAGACCCATGTACTCGAACAGAGTGGGCGAGTAGTAAATCAGAGCGTTGACACCAATAAACTATCCACGTTAGCATGCTGAATCGATTGAGGAAACAAAAAAAAAACATACCTGTTGAAAGAAGGAAATAAGAACACCAACGTGAGTTCGGCGAATGCAGCCCTTGCGGAAACAGTCAGCCCATTCGGTAATCTCGAGCTTGATCGAGTTCATCATCGACGGCGACATCAGGTCAGGGTGCTTCTCAGCAACAGTCTCTTTCTGGAATTTGGCTTCAGTCAAAATATCAACAAACTCCTTGCGAATACGACGATCGTCGACAGGTAGCCGGCGGAGAGTGGAAAGAGCCTTGAGAGCATCGGCATTGCGACCGCGGGATGCAAGCCAGCGAGGAGAGAAGGGAAGGAAGGCAATGCCGGAAAGAAGAAGGAACGACGGCGTCATCTGGAGGAAGAAGGGGAGACGCCACGACCACTCGCCGACAATATAACGAGTGCCGTAAGTGATCCAGTAGGCGACAATCGCGCCAATGACAATGCAGAACTGCTCGAGCGTGAGCAGTGCACCGCGAGTCTCTGGGGGCGAAATCTCAGAAATGTAAAGAGGGGCGACCATGGAAAGCATGCCGATGCCAACACCACCGATGGCACGAGCGACAGTGAGCATAGAATAGTCGGTTGCAGCGGTCTGGAGAGTAGCGCCGACGATGAAAATCAGCTCAGCAGTGATGATGGAGTACTTGCGCGAAAACTTGTCGGCCAACCAACCCTGGTTGAGGGCACCAACAAAGGCACCGAGCTCGAGAACAGCAGTCATGAGACCCTTTTTGAAACCGGCGCCGGGAACACCATCATCAATTTCCCAGAAACGCTGGAGGAACTGGGGCATGACAAGAATAACCGAGACGACACCCTGGTCATAGCCGAATGCAAAGCCACCCAAGGTAGCGCAGGCAGCGCACATGATGACGTAGGGATTTTGGAAGGCGCCGCGAAGACCGGCGGCACCGTAGGCGTCGTTGCCGTAGTATTCATCGAGGGAGATGAGAACCTCGTCGGTCTGCTCGGCGTGCTCGACATCGTCGACGGGTATGAACTTTTTCTCGTTGGAGAAGGTGTTGTCTGAATTGATGATGGCACTCATGTTGTAGTCCTGCATTGACGGGAGTGGGGAAGGGTGGTGAAGAGGAAGGAGGTTAGGGGAGGGGAAAGGGTGGTGAAGAGGAAGGTGGGTAGAGGAGGGAAAAGTGTGGGGAAGGAGGGTAGGGGAGGGGGAAGTGTGGGGAAAGGAGAGGTGCATGCATATATATATATATATATATATATATATATATAATGAAAGGAACAGGGCGGAGTGCGGAGAAGCCACAAAGGAATATGCGGGGTAGAGTATAGAGCAAAGGACAGACGCAGGACCAGCAAAAACGCTGGGCGGAGCACACGCGCAGAGTCGGAGACGGGGAGTGTCGTCACACGCGCCCGGTGCCGGCGACACGGTCATAGAGCCGGAGCCACGGATATATGCGCACGCCCCGGTGGAGGCCTCCGAACGAGACTTGCGCCGAGGACGAATCAATCAACCGACCGGAACCGCCGCGGGGCCGTCAAGCGTGGCCAGCACGGCAGCGCAGCCAGCACAGTCTCCCTCCCGGGCCCTCCAAGGCAGCGCCCTGTCGTGTCCTCTGGCGGCAGGCGGCAGGCGGCAGCTACATGCCCACAGCGATGCTGGTGATGCGCATCGCAGTGGTGGTGTAATATATACGCACGCGCGCACAGTTCTGGACGGGGGCGTAAAACTGTGGGGACGCATGGAGTGTGGGGATGCATGCAAACCTTAATTGCGCGCATACAAACACACCGCCGATCATGCAGTTCGCCTCCCACGAGGAACAACAAGGACGACTCCTCGACGCCGACGACGCCGACGACGACGACAACGACGCCACGGCTGCTTGCGACGGCGGGCGCGTAGTCTGCGAAGGCCGCTGCCGAGAAGCCGACAAGAGGACCGCCTCCGCCGGATCCTGACCTGGAACACAGCCAAGGCCGGGGCCGGTGGAGCCCACGGCCGAGATCCGTCTGGCTCGGCTGTGTGCCCTGCCGCGGCGGATCGCACGAGCTGGACGTCCTGCCCCAACCCTGGCGATGCAACCGAGCTCCGGCAGAGCTTATTAAGGTTATATTGGCGCACTGCTTAAAGACGCTCAATGGGAGCTTATACATACAAATGTGCATCTGACGACCGGGATGCATAATGCGTTCTCTACCGTGAGTGGGTTATATGGACCACCTTCCCCTTTCTCATCTCCTCTTGGCCTGGTTTCATCTTACGCTTATATATCCTGTGCCTGGAAATCCGCCATACACCCGAAGAGCGTCAGACGGAGCAAAGGACGACACCGTGTCTACGTCCTTCCGAGCGGCAGCCATCCCGCCCTGATTCTGTCCTCGCGCAGTTATACTTGAACCGAGCCAAGGACTCACAAGCTCGATGCCATCTATCGAAGCCCTATCGCAGAAACACCTAGGTGTCCTTTTGTAGGCGCAAGGACAAGCAGCCACCACGAACCACACTTGCTCAGCGAAAAGCCCATTAGATGCAAGACCCTACTATATCAGATGTTTAACAACTGCCATACGGTTGAACACAGTCGTACATATGACCGTGTATCCATGCAAGTCAGTATAATTTCATAGTGAGATTCAATGGACAAATAACGTGGTCGAGGATCGCGGAAACTTATCCATTCCAATCATGCCAGGTGAAAATGTTATAGCGCTTCAGCTTCACACCAAAAAAAAACACGACAATAGAATACTGCTTATAGCTGTAGCCAAAGACTATTCAACAAGTAATGAAAAGAGAGCCGGTCATTCGAGTGCGTGTGTGGAGAATCTCTCCACGCTGACTTCCGCGATGCAGAAAATCTGGAGGTCGATGAAAGTCGCCGCACGGTA
This sequence comes from Myxozyma udenii, assembly GCA_030705025.1. NCBI lineage: Eukaryota > Fungi > Ascomycota > Lipomycetes > Lipomycetales > Lipomycetaceae > Myxozyma > Myxozyma udenii. The sequence goes on from JANIWG010000078.1 coordinate 44,954, forward strand.
TGTACATTTTCAATTCTCTTGTGCTTTCAGTTCAATGAGCATTGTACACTCTCTGTATCCAACTAAAAATCTACTCTTGGTTTTGAACCAACTAAGAATCGTTTACTGTATCAACGGCTTGTACCTACGGTGCGTCTTCTAACAAGGAAATGGACATAAACAGGTCTTGAACTGCTCCCTGCAAAAAACACTCTACGTTTGCGCCAACACCAGCATTCGTCAGATCAGGACTTCATTTGCGTCATTCTCTCGGTCTTATAAAGATTTAAATTCCGGTCTTAATTTTGGAGTAAATTATTAGCAATAATGGATTGCAAAATATCCATGTAGCGTTTCGCGGAGTGGGAAATTACGACAAGTCTGTAGGGAAAGAGCAATGATCAATTTAACCTTCTGTTTCGCGCAATATGCATTTGAACAATTAAGTCTCAATCTCTCTTTCACATTACCATGTAATCGAAAACAGAAACTGCATTTCCAATAAGGTCATGTAAATCGCCATCTACTTTTATCAAATGTCGTGCGCGTTAGAAAAATGCAATGTCTAATGGAGAACACGTGCGGCTCGAAAGTCAGAACGCGGTGGAACAAACGGCAAAATCTCTTATCTGTGCAGACCTCGAAGGACGTCTGAAGCCGTCTCAAGGAAAGCTCAAGTAGATAGCGACGAGAGACTCTGCGATTTATTAAACTTACGCTTCAGCTTTGATATTGACTTATTGTATCGTAAACCGATGACCTGGTTATAAATGTGTGTATAGGTAAAAAAACAGAGTGCGCGAGGGCGATAAATGCCGTCCGGTCCGCAACAATTTAGATAAGCCGCTACGTTTTTTCTTTAGCTTACTGAGCCAATCGCATCCAACCCAAGCCCAAATCTGTACGTGCCCTCGGGTGTATTTATTAATCCAGTCGCAGGCCTTTCCTCGTACGCACATATTGGATCTTGAGCAAAAGCAGTGCCTCAATTAAATCAATTGTAATCCATCAAAAATGCCTTCCACTGACGAATTCACCGGCTGGGTCGCCTTTGACAAGGAGTCCGTTAACGGCAAACTTGTCAAGACCACCTTCAACCCCAAGGTCTTCACTGACGACGATATCGATATCGACATCACCCACTGGTATGTTTCCATCTTGATCCAATCAATTGACTTGCCGCTTGGCTGTTTGATACACCACTCAATTGCTAACATTCGTCCAGCGGTATCTGCGCGTCTGACCTCCACGTCCTCCGATCCGGATGGGGCCCCACCGCCTACCCCACCATCGTCGGCCACGAGATTATTGGCACTGTCGTCAAGAAGGGCGCCAACGTGACCAAGTTTGAGATTGGCGACCGTGTCGGTGTCGGTGCTCAGTGCTGGTCATGCCTCGAGGCCGACTGCTACGAGTGCACCCACGACAACGAGCCCTACTGCTCGCGCATGGTCGGAACGTACAACTCCAAATACGAGAACGGTGACCCCACATACGGTGGTTACGCCCAGAAGGGCCGATACCCCGCTTCGTTCGCGTTCAAGATCCCCGATGGCATTGCCTCGGAGATTGTTGCCCCCATGATGTGCGGTGGTATCACTGTCTACTCGCCCCTCAAGCGCTACGGCGCCGGCCCTGGCAAGACTGTTGGTATCGTTGGTATCGGTGGTCTCGGCCACTTTGGTATTCTCTTCGCCAAGGCTCTTGGTGCTGACAAGGTTTACGCAATCTCGCGTACGACCGCTAAGGAGGCTGATGTCAAGGCCATGGGTGCCGAGGGCATCATCGCCACCTCTACCCCTGGCTGGGCCAAGGAGTACAAACGCAAGTTCGATGTCATTGTGTCGACCGCTAACAACTCAAACATGCCCCTTGCGGACTACCTCAGCCTGTTGAAGACCAGCGGCAACTTTGTCCAGGTCGGTCTCCCGGAAGAGCCCCTTCCATCGTTCGCCTTCGGTCCCTTGATCATGAACGGCATTGGCGTTCACGGCTCGCTCCTCGGCTCCCGCGCTGAGATCACCGAGATGCTCGAGCTTGCTGCCTCGACCGGCATCAAGAGCTGGGTCAAGGTCTTCCCTATGGACGAGGTTAACACCGCCGTTCCCCTGATGGAGGAGAACAAGGCCCGTTACCGTTTCGTCCTTGCCAACTAAGTGTGTTTAGTTGGCTGATTGTCACGACATCTGGTAGAATAGAACATGTTAATATACTGATAATACAATGGTAGAACTGTGCGTACTGTAAAATGAGATGCCGAATCGGCGATAAGAATCAGCAGTTGATGTGAAAGCGAGAGCGATGAGAGCGATGAGAGATAAGAAGGACTTGCTAAAGAGAAGACCAGAGTCCATGCAGTGTCGACCGCTGTTGATGGTTGGACCGCAACTCGAAAGCGCTTCTTTACGGCGCATGGGGGAGTGGCAGTGAGCACGGAGGAAGAACTTGCAAGGGCCGTGGGTTATATGGCCGCTGAGACTTCATCGCCGAAGGGCTCTGACGCGATCGATCGATCGGATTTTGGCCCGGCACGCACCAAGAAGCCATTTCTGTAATTAGGAATCCAGCTCCAAGTCCTTACGATGTAAAAACCAGATAATTCGACCATTACCGTGAAAACTAAAAGCAAAACCAGATTTATCATGACTGCAGTTCTCTGTGCTTATATGTAGACAGGCACGGTGCGGGGGTCTCGGGGTACCTTGCGGGGCACCCAGCGGCTCCCACCGGCGCGGTCTTGTCCCCGGTCCGGCTCTGACAGCGCTCTGCATACAATGAATGTGCTGACTCACCGCTGACTGTGTACGCTCTTCTGGTGCCGGACGCACCCGCGCGCCGGGCGACGCGTCTCTGCGCGCGCGGTGTGTGGATACTGCCTGATTCGGCCTAGCGCGGCGCAGACTTCTATAAGGCGCATGACAGCGTGCTTGCCCTAGCCCTGAGGAGTGGTAAACAAACCGCGGCCACGGTCCGCCCAAATGGCCAAAACAAAACGCCCCGTGCGATCCATTTTGGCTTCTCGCTAACGGCGCTGCACATCAGACACGACAACCGGCCCCGTCTTCTGCGCCTGCTTCTTCTACCTAACCGCTGCTGTCATCCTTCGCGACCTTCTTCTCTCTCCTTTCTTCCGCGCCATCCTTCTCCTTTTCCGTCCACCACCTCCACCATCACCGCCCGCTCCTCCTCGCTCCTCAGCGTTCCATCCAGCCGCTATCAGAGACTGCGTGCGCTTTTCCAGCCAAGACGGCGCGATTTGATCGCGCCTTACACCATCTCGAACTCGTCTGCGACCAAGGCGAAACACCATGCCGCCACAGGTGCAGATCGCCCGCGAGCCGTTCTCTCCGCTTCCACCGGGCACTCCATCATCCAGCCGACGGGTGGCGTCGCCTTCGTGCGCATCATCAACTGTCAGCTCACCCTTCGTCGCGAACCGCTCTTCTGCTCGTCGGTCTCTTCCATCGCCCTCGCACTCGTCAACTCCATCCGCCTTCATCGCCAAACCCGACAGTCGAAGTCCGTTCATATCCGCGCGAACCACTCGAGCGTCTTCAAGACAACCTCTGTCCATGCCGACTCTGCGCACTGCTCCAAATGATCAACAGACTACTACTCCTTCGTCTGCCGCGCCTCTTTCGCCACTTCGTCGTTCTGCGGGCGTAATCAATCTCGATCGTGCATCCCTGGGATCACCGGTAGCAAAACGCTCTTTCGGATTCGTCGTCGATGAGAACAAGTCTCAAAGCAGTTCGTCTTTCCCGGAAAACGAAGACCAGCAATGCAATTCTCTCTCGGCATTTTCTCTGGACTCGCAACCGCCACGAAGTCCACAGTTTCAGAAGCGCACGCTGTCACCAGGAGACCCGCCTCAGTCTGGTATTGCCAGCGGCTTCACCAGAAACGGCTCAAGACTTCCTGACGCGTTCACGCCAAATACTCCGTCAGCTCATCACGCGCCTCGGTCTATTTCGTCTCATGGCGGGTTGCATAAGATGTCTGTGGACAAGCGCGAGCCGGCAAACAAAAAAGACGTGCTGTTCCCACTTCAGTTGAGCGATCAGTTATCCAAAGTACGACGGACGCACTCGGTTGAAAATCTTTTTGGTGCCGGAGCTCGCGAAAGTCCGTTTTCATCTACAGGACCACTTGCCAATCCATCAGCGCATCCACATCCGTTGTCACAGTCGCATACATTCTCGTCGCTGAGTTCAGAAGACGACGAAATGCACTCACCTTCGTTTTCAAATCATACGCATCAAAGCATAATGGCTAACAAGAAACGGCCGTCGCTGGCTACGATTCCAGTATCTTTATCATGGAACTCAATCACGCGCGCGGTTACAGACTCGAATCAAAGCTTAACAGAGACGCCGACGTACAGATTTGTAAAGCCATTTCAGCCAGCGTTCATGAGTACTGGTCTGCTATCGAAGCGCAACCGGCATTTGCAAAACACACCAGAGGCCGGCCACTTTGTCACTCCTGAGACTCCGTGCAAACGACCGTCGCAACCCCAGTTTGGCGCGCCTTCATCAACGCTCAAAGCGTCCCAATCTGCGGACACTGAGGAGGCATTTGAAGGACCGGGGAGCGCGCCAGAATATGAATCGTTCATGCCACCTACTCCGACCAAAGCATTTGCCACACCTAGCAAGATTCGGGGCTCGGAAAAGAGAACAGATAGCGCAAAGCCAGGTTGGGGTCTTTCAGCGACAACCCCAATTGAGTCACATTTTCACGATGTTGGACCTGGTCTTGGGTCGGCACGGGTCAACATTAAAACTCCGAGCACTCCAGCAAAGTCCACGCCCGGATACTTTGAAGTTAATTCTGGAATTAACGATGCTTTTGACAGTATTTTGACTGAGCGGTTTCAGGACGTCCAGCCGATTGGATCCGGAGAGTTTTCGTCTGTTTTTGTCGTTACTGAGCGCGGTCGGCAGCACAACAAGTACGCTGTGAAGCGAACCAAGAACTCGATTGTTGGTTCCAAAACTCGCGGGCGTAGATATGAAGAGGTTGCGATTCTCAAGGATCTGTCAAGCCGAACTGATAATGATGATCTTGAGTATGTGCTCAATTACATTGACAACTGGGAGTTTGGCGGACATTTGTACATCATGACCGAGTTCTGCGACAATGGAAGTCTCGACGTGTTCTTGGCGGAGTACGGACGCGTGTCGAAACTTGATGAATGGAGAGTCTGGAAGATTTTGGTCGAGCTTACTATGGTGAGTGATGTCGTCATTGTTTACCTAAATTATCAGTGACTAATGTGATTACCAGGGTCTTCGATTTATTCACGATAGTGGATACATTCATTTGGATCTCAAGCCTGCCAATGTGTTTATTACGTTTGAGGGCTCGCTTAAAATCGGCGATTTTGGTATGGCGGCAAAACTTCCAGTGGTATGTTTTATTGCTGTTACTATAGTCAGATTTCAAGCTAACGGTTTACAGACTCAGGGTATCGAGCGTGAAGGCGATCGCGAGTACATTGCTCCCGAAGTTTTGAAGTGTCAAGAGTACTCAAAGCCAGCGGATATTTTCTCTCTGGGACTGATTATGCTTGAGATTGCGGCGAACATTGTTTTGCCCGACAACGGCGCGTCGTGGCACAAGCTTCGATCTGGTGATCTCTCCGATGCTGGCCGTCTTAGCTCCAGCTCTGGCGATCTTGCCAACGCACGCAGCCGTGCTCAAGGTACACGAATTCCAGAATGGGCTCCGGATTTCATGGTGCACGAAGACGATTGCCTTGATCGTCTTGTCAAGTGGATGCTTAAGCCAGTCCCAAGCGCACGTCCTACCGCGCATACTTTGCTTGAACAGCATGAATTGATGACTGTTGATATGAGACGCAAGTCTGGAGCCGTTATTTTCGAAGGCGAGTACGGTCCTGAACCTGATAAAAACAGTTCAGGATCTGCAGAGGATGGCGGGCTTCAGAATGAAGATGGAGATTGGCGCATGGAGCTTTAAGTACCATGCTTCCAATCGAAGATGTTCTTTTTTATTCTTCTGATATGAGTTTCACTCGATGCAATATTTATGAAATTTGCGAAATGATGTTTGTCGAAAAGATGAGTTGGAATTTGTGTCTTACGTTTTGCCATGATGATTTTTTTTTTCTGTTATCGATGATATCCTGTTTTTGATGTTTACTGATGTTTTGCGTTGTCGCAAACATTACTATCTTGCCATGCTTGTCATGAAACCGGCTATCTCGCCAGGTTATCTCATGTGATTTCCATGTTTTGTTTGCAGCGTTTGTTGAAATGTCGACGCAGTGGAAATACTTCATATTGCTGTACTTTGCTTGTTTTGTTTTGTTTTGTTTTGCGATTCTATACTTGCGCGTTCCTTATGCATTGCTCGGTTGCACGGTTGGGGAGGGAATACTGGAAGTCTGAAGTCACTCATTTTGCTTTTGCTTTTTTTTCGTTTTTTTCCATTTTGTGTGCTCTTGTTTTTGCTGGCTACATATTCACATTCATTTGTTTGCTTTGCTTTTTTGCTATTGTCACCCATCACACTCATTTTTGTCTTTCATGTATTCTCCCTGATACGCTTTCACTGTTGCAGATTTTGTCTCGATCGATATATACACTCCTTACTCTTTTGTTTCCATTTTTCATTTTTTTTTTCTGTTTGAATCTTGAATTCTCTCAATCAATGCTTTGTTGTGATGTCCCGCGGCAGCTACAAAATGCACGCGCATAAGAAATATTATGATGTATGTAAACTTATTTCAAACTGTTGTTTTTTTTTTCTACATATGAGATTTACTTCTGTATACATGCACAACTTCTGTTTTGTGAATTTTGCTCATCTTTAGTTGAATGAATCCGATTTATCAAACCAAATTACCTCTGCGATGCATCGATCGGAAGGAGGAAAACAGTTACCAGTCTACGTACATAATCATGTAGCTATGTAAAAACTCACTGTCTGATAATTAAATAGGCATGTACCGAGACGAGAATGGCAGACGTACAATGCATGGTATCTCAGAAACATTGCCAGAAAGAGAGATGTCGTCGTGCCCGCCGACCGCGGCATGCGCCCACAATTTGCGGCGCAGTGGCTCGCCAGGCCATCTCATCTCCCGTCAGGTTCAGATCGTGGCATTCGTTTCACTTCATAAATTGAGCATACGGCGATTGAAATTTCAAATTTGGTATATAGTTGAACAAATTAGTGAATGAATGTATAAATGAATTATATGGAGGTGTTGTGTACTTCGTGTGGTCTGTGAGTCAATACGATCATATCAGATTACGATTGGCTGCGCATCATCAGATAAGATCAACATCGATCATCAGATAGAGTAGTTTATTTGTTGAAATTGACAGATGCTCTTCATACCTAGTCAAATCTGGAGCTTAAAGAAGTGGCGAGTTTGAAATTTATGAGCTGAGAATTGCGGATAAAGGCAATCGTTTACATAAACCAGTAAGTTATATACAGCAAAAGTTAAAAAAAAAAAAAAAAAAAAAAAAAGCAGCAATAAAAAAAGACACCCAATACGTACTCCAACAACAGTAAAAAAAAAAATAAAAGCAAAAAAGACAGTGGAAAACTTCAAACACTGACGACCGTAAATCAAAAAAAGAGACATACGTGTGCTTCTTAATCCATGTGGAGATAGTACTTTTTTTACCCCTCCACTTTCCCGATTTCATGCGTGCGGTTGAGTGTTATAGTTCACAGCCGACCAACGCGATCACACGATGTGAAATCATGCAGACTCAAACCTGAAACCCAATGTAAAAAAAGTGAATAAATGAAAAAAAAACTAAGCGAGACCTAAGCCTCGACGCTGGAAGTGGAAGCAGCAGGCTGGCTGGAGAGAACGGTGGTCGCGCGCTTGGACTTGTAATCCTTGATGGCGGACTTGATGGCGTCCTCGGCAAGCATCGAGCAGTGAACTACGCAGTGTTAGAAACTAAAATACTGAGCACAATCTGGGTGATACATACGCTTGACAGGAGGCAAGCTGAGCTCCTTCGCAATGGTGGTGTTCTTGACCTTGCCAGCCTCGTCAAGAGACATTCCCCGGACGAGTTCGGTAAGGTAGGAGGACGATGCGATGGCGCTGCCGCAACCAAAAGTCTTGAACTTGACGTCAGAAATGATGCCGTCGTCGTCAACGCGGATCTGGAGCTTCATGACATCGCCACACGCGGGAGCACCTGTGCGAAAGAATCGGTTAGCGATCCGAGCGGATGGTGGAATTGGAAGATGACAGGTGCGAAAAAAAAAAAAAAACGTACCAACAAGACCGGTGCCGACGTTGAGATCGTTCTTGTCCATGGAGCCGACATTGCGAGGCTTGCTGTAGTGATCGAGCAGTAAAAGAGATGTCAGTAAGTTTTTTTACGACGAATGCGAGCACGGTGGCAATTCGGCGTTGCAGCCGAATTCAAGACGAATACTTATCTTTTGCGTGGTACGCGCGGGAGGCGACGGCGGGAAGAAGGGAGCCGCGGGAGGCGGCAATTGCGGGTCTGACGAGACGGAGGGAGTTCATTGTGGAGCGTGGAAGGTGAATGGTGGAGAAGAGAGATACAGAATGCGAGAAGCGGGGAGTAGAAATCTGAGTGAAGATGGGAGACGCGAGTAATAAATAACGTGCAAGAAATCGCGCAGGATTAAGCAATCGTCAGTGCGTGTGTCACAGCCAGGGCTAGGGCTATGACGTTAAATGCGATTGGCCTGGCCGCGTACGGAACTTAAAGTCCCGTTGGGACAAAACTCCGTCGGGGTCTGGTGTCGGTCTAAAGTCCGAGCCTGGCGAGCCCAGGCGCCTCTCGCCAGGCGTTAAGCCCGGCAGCTTCTTTGCACCGCTTCGAGGTCGACTGCAGCTTCCACAGTAACAAAAATTCAATGCTTTGGCAGCTCTGCTTTGAAGGCTCCAAAGCAGGCTTTTGTTTCAATGTTTTTTTTTTCCATGAGTTTTCTCGGTTGACGTGAAGCGCTGAGGTTTCACAGAATCGCATTCGCCTGTAGTGACGAGAAAAGCACACCTTTCAGTTGAAGCTTTGTATTGCAGCTTAGAAATTAAACCCCCGGGCACATATTACCGTCATCATGCTATACAGCACATCAAAAAAAGTCATACTGGCGATGGCCGGGCGATGGAGATGACGATGCTTTAAGGCAGCGACGCGGATGAGTGTGGAGATGCGAGCGTGTATCCTGGGTGAGTATGCACGGACACACAGTGTATGTATTAGTGGTAGCTGAAGACCCAAACTTACAACCACCGGTCCGACGGAACTCCCAACGGGAGGATGGCCGCGGCAATCGTCGTCGAGCACCTCCACCCATCGGCTAGAAACCCTTCGGTCTTGTCGCGTTCCATCTGGTTTGAGAATATGAATGTCTGGTAATAGATGACTCTGGTTTAACCACTTTTGAAGACAATTATCTGGTTTGCTTGCTTCGCTGTCTGCGCATTCGTTTTGGATTTACACGGGCTCACGTGCCATTCTTCCGACAGCCTCGCCTCAATCTGATATACTTATCGTCTCCTGAATTCAAAAACACTAAAAATCCAATCCTCCCTTGCTTGCTCGTTGCACTTCTCGACGCTACGTTCACCAACCGTGCCATATCACGCTCGTTCAACTCAGTTATAAGCAGGCACTGCACGTATATGCACAGCGCACTATGAGTCTGTCCTCCTCAACGACAAAAGAGCCCGCTGCGGCGAGTACCACCAAGCAAACAACCGCACAGATGTCCGCCGAGGCGGCCTCAAATGTCATTACTAGCACGTCCGCAAGCACAGCTGTTCCAACGACATTTTCAAACGTGAAGAATTATTTTGCTCGTCCAACTGTGGCCGCATTCGTCGCGGGCGGCGTCGCCGGCGCGGTATCTCGGACAGTGGTTTCGCCGCTTGAGCGTATGAAAATCATTATGCAGCTTCAGGGACCAGGTTCAACTCATTACAACGGTGTACTTGGTACGCTTAGTCGCATGTGGAAGGAAGAAGGATGGAGAGGTTATATGCGGGGGAATGGCATCAACTGCGTTCGTATTGTTCCATACAGCGCTGTGCAGTACAGCAGTTACACTGTTTACAAAGAGGTATGTATACAACACACATGACGCTTCTCTGTGCTGACCGCGATGATCCTAGTTTATTATGGAACCGGGTCGAACTGAACTAGATACACCACGGAGGCTATTTGCGGGTGCCTTAGCGGGTATCACGTCTGTTGCTGCAACATATCCACTTGACATCGTGCGCACGCGACTATCTATCCAGACTGCGTCGGTTGGCGCTTTGCACGTTGATCCTTCACAAGCTCCGGGAATGTGGTCGACAGCGAAGATGCTTTATCGCACGGAAGGAGGCGTGGTTGCGTTGTTTCGTGGAATCGTGCCGACTATCATTGGCGTGGCACCGTATGTTGGTCTCAATTTTGCCGTGTACGAAAGTATGCGCGAGGTTGTGGCTGATGAGCAGGGAAATATCGGAGCGCTTGGAAAGTTGTTTTGCGGTGCCGTTAGCGGGGCTGTTGCGCAGACTTTGAGTATGTCATTTGGATGTTGTGTTGATTGAGTGAGTACGTCGGCTAACCTGATGAAGCGTATCCCTTTGATGTGTTGCGTAGACGGTTTCAAGTGAACACGATGAAGGATCTTGGATTTCAATACTCGTCCGTATTCGACGCGATTGTGTCAATCACGCGGAAAGAAGGGTGAGTGCGGTAGTCGCGTGAGCTGAGTTTAGAAACATGCTAACAAGTAATACCCAGTCCGTTTGGAATGTACAAAGGTCTTTCAGCAAACTTGCTGGTACGTATAACACTCTATTTAGTGTGCAAATTGGGTTCTAACGGAGTGAACAGAAAGTTGCGCCGTCGATGGCTAGTAGTTGGCTGAGTTACGAGGTTGTCAAAGATTTCTTGACAAAGTAGAGCACAGAGGTAGAGAGAGAGCTACGATCTTGGAAGAGATGTACTGTATGTACTGTTGCATTTAATATTAATTGTGCACTGGATAGCGCGTCTGGCTGTGTATAACTCCACATATTTATTCCGGTCGTAGCTGAATGTTTGGATTCTGCCTGATGCAGACGCAAATCCGGGGTCACGTTTCGTGACATGGAGAGCGTGTTGCATGTGAGTGCTAAAGCGTATATAGCCCTACACACCGCAGCCCTACACTAGTGTGACTGTCTATGGTTACCCTGCCAGCTGCTGGGACTGCGGCGCGGGAGAGAACGGCATGCGGGACGCGGGCGGCGGGCGGCGCCGTGCGGCTGAGGGCGGGCGAGGGTCGCGCCGACGACGCTGCGAGTGCGGCGGGGGGCGAGGAGCAGCGGGCGAAAGAGCGCTTTGGCGGGAAAGCGTTGGGCAAAAGTCGACTCCGACCTCTTCTCCTTCTTCTCCTCCTCTTCGTCCCCTATCTCTACATCTCGGCACCAGAGACCAACCCCCCCACTCCCCCCCAAAATGGCCATCGATCTGTTGAAGAAGCAGCACGTCAAGAGCAGCCACCGCGCTGCTCCCGCGTCGGACAACGCCTACCTCAAGCTTCTCGTCAAGCTTTACCGGTTCCTTGCCCGTAAGTCCTCCGCGACTCATCCAGCATCAACATGAGGAATAAGTCAGCAGCAACAGCAACAGCAATAGTGGAAAAGAGTATAGTTGAAGAAGATTGGAACGGATTTGGTTGCAACGGAGTGAACAGGATTCGGATGCGTGCTACTTCTTTTGTTTTTCGTGAATATGATTCAGTGAAAGTTCATGTGTCTCGACTGTTCTCTCAAGCGTTGCGCAGCTCTTTCATTTCTTCTTTCACCTTTCTTATACTTATTGCATGCTGTTCTGCTGCCTGTTCCTCTGATACGCTATTCACAAGCACTCGCTAACTTTCTCAGGTCGCACTGGCGCCAAGTTCAACAGCATCATCCTCCACCGTCTTTTCCTCAGCAAGATCAACCGTCCCCCGGTTTCGATCAACCGCATCGTCAAGGCTCTTGAGAACGATGCCAACAAGGAGAAGATCATTGTTGTTGTTGGTACCGTTACCGACGATAACCGTATCCTCTCTGAGGTCCCCAAGTTCACTGTCGCCGCCCTGAAGGTCACTGCTGGCGCCAAGGAGCGCATCATCAAGGCTGGTGGTGAGATCATCACTCTTGATCAGCTTGCCCTCCGTGCCCCCACCGGCAAGAACACTCTTCTTCTCCGGGGCCCCAAGAACGCCCGGAAGGAGGTCAAGAGCTTCGGCTTCGGTCCCCACAAGCACAAGGTCCCCAAGATCCTGTCTGTTGGCCGCAAGTTCGAACAGGCCCGTGGTCGTCGTCGTTCGCGTGGTTTCAAGGTCTAAGCGTGTTGTTAGAAGGAGTAACTTGTTATTTCGAAAACGGCAGTGTGAAAAAGTCTGTATTAAAGGTTCTATTCCATATTATAATCTTGCCATAGTTATGAAATTGTACATGGTTATATCATACGATTATGTCGACTATAGACAAAAACTCCTCCTCCCTTTCACTCCTATATTCAAACCCAAACAAAACAAATATCCGCTTCCTAAGTAAACAACCCATGACAAATCTCCATACTCCCATAATCTTTGCAATACCTAGCCGAGAGTTCTCTTCCGATTCTCGCAACAAGTCGATCTTCCCAATACTTTCGACTATTCGTCGAGCTCAACACTGAGCTACTCGAACATTGTTCACTCGATCGCGCCGCCGCCGCCGCCGCACCACCTTCCTCATTGCTAATGGTGTCTCTGAAAAACATGTCAAACACGTTAACGTCATCTTCGAAACCCATGATGTTGTGAATCACACGGCGGGTGATACGATGCCAAAATCCACCTGCTGCACTAGAGGTGACGGTAGTGGTGGTGTTATCGGGAGCACGTTGTTGAGGATCAGGGAATAAAAGAATATCTTCAGATTGCGTTCCGCGTCGTCCATGGTATGCGATTAACCTTGCTGTTGAAGCCCGTTGCTTTGTTGTCGGCGGTGGTGGTGGTGCTGCTGCTGCTGCTGCGATTTGAGAAGGTGTGGGATTAGTGATGGCGTTGTGATAGGAAAGAGAACGTTCAGTCAAATGAGAGATTCCTGCGCGTGGAGTCAAACATGTTCGTTCTAAAGCACCGACGTCATCGTCTGCATCAGTCCACGAAAAGAATGAGTTGCCGATTTTGCCGTCATCCGCGTCATCGGAAGTCATAGCTGCGGACTCAACATCTTCTTCATCTTGGTCATGGTGATTCGAACTGGACGACAATACTTGCGAGCTAATCTCTTCAACTTCTGACAATTTCTCAAAATGACAAGTACCCAATTGATCAGACTGATCCATTCTCCACGCGTTAATCCGACTCGTGAGTTCATCATCTGATGAATATGACGACGACGCGACATCAGCAGCGGCAGCAGCAGGTTGATCTCGTTGATGAAGCGTCGCTTGATATCGACTACCGCTTGAAGAACTTTGAATCCAACTTTGTCCGTCATGCGAGGGAAATGCGAAAACACGCGCATTGTCGAAGCTGAGACCGTTACGCATGATCTGTAAGGGGGGGTGGTGGGATGATTAGTACGGAGTTCACGAGCTATAAGGGAAGTTAAAAGCGTACCGGTCGCGGGGTTCGGATATTATCAGCGTGAATATCCTCCTCCTCATGCTCCTCCTCATCATCATCGTCATTCTCCTCATGCGCTAAATCCTCTAAAATAGAAGAGCCACCACCTGCTGAAAACAACACCCATTCTTCATCCGACGCGTTAAGTCCAACGATATCAGACGGTGGCGTCGTCGATGACGTCGTATCTGCAGATGAACTCCATCCAACACTATACTGTCTCCCTCTTCCACGTTGCTGCAACGATGATAAGTTGCCATTCCAGACTGTTTCAGCATCGTGTCCTGATTGAGATTGATAATGCGATTGTTGCTCTTGTGCGCGCACCATTGGGTGCTGCGCGGGAGTATAGAAAACCATAGGGGTGGTTATATGATCGCTGCGGATACTTATCCCCGCTGCAATGTTTGCTTTTCAACGCTTTCAGTAGTTATTTGCCCTTATACCAACGAACTGAAGTGCACCTGACGATACTCAACCGAAAAGTCCACCACTGTCGATATGCAACCCAAAGTCGAGGCCCAGGTCCGGCCGGCCGCGTGGGAAGCAGCACGCGCGCGGCGCATAAACTCCCAACTTGACGCGACCGGATTAAACGCGCGTTGGGAGGAGATCGACCGTGTGGCGAAATTCGGCTCCTTCCGCATCCAGATAGCGGCCGAAAGATGCGCGCGGTTTTATACAGTATGTTGACCTGGTCTCGTACACTCTGAACGTGCTCATTAAAAAGATTCTTTTATACATTTGTACAGAGCTACTTTCGCGTCTACGTCAACACACGCATAAAGTAACTATTCTCATCCGCGACGAGATCCCTAAACCGCCCAGTCTCCGCAACATTACCCTGCCCATCAAGTACAATCACCAAATCACTCCGTCGTATCGCCGTCAATCGATGTGATATTGAAATCGTCGTACACTCGCTGTTTGCCATCACTGTTTTCAAAGCATCGCTCACGGCAGCTTCAGCTTCCGCGTCAAGTGACGCTGTAGCTTCGTCTAAAATCAAAATCCGTGGTCGTCGCACTAACGCTCGCGCAATTGCTATTCGTTGCTTTTGACCTCCTGAAAGTTGCGCTCCACGTGGCCCTACTTGCGTGTTCAAACCCTGTGTAAACTCCCAAATAAACTCACAATCCGCCTCTTTCGCAGCAGTTTCAATGTCAGATAACGTCGCGTCTGGCTTCCCGTACGCAATATTCTCAGCAATCGTACCGCTGAACAAAACAGGATCTTGACCAACATAGCCTATCGACCGTCGAAGTGATTGGAGATTAAATTCTCGAATATCATGCCCATCAAGCATGATACTACCTGATGACGGGTCATAAAATCGAAGTAAAAGTTGGCTCACTGTCGTCTTACCACCGCCTGAGGGACCAACCACGCACACATTTGAACCAGGAGGAATCGTGAATGACAAGTTTTTGTAAATCCGAGAGAGCGGACGCGTGGGATACGCAAACTCGACGTTGCGGAATTCAATTGCGCCACGAGCATGCTCGCCAACGGGAATCCCAACTGTAGATTGAATCTCGCGCTTGCTATCCTCGAGTTCAAACACGCGGTTTGCAGCGCCAAGACCTTTCATCATGCGACTGTAAAACGACGAAAGTCCAATCATTGCGCTTCCGGTATATGCAGAGTACATCATGAACGACGACAGCTCGCCTATAGTGATCTGGCCACGGAGAACTAGATGAGTGCCGACTGATAGAACTGTCAAGACGGTTAGATTACCCGCCAAGTTTGTGGCGCTGAAAAATGACGCAGACAAGAACGCTTCTTCCTTTCCGATTGAGTAAATTGTTCGAACTTGATGGTTATACTTTCGTAACTCGACAACTTCGCTTGAGAACGCTTGGACTGTCTTGATGTTATTAAGCGTTTCCTCTGCTACTCGTGTCGACGTTCCCAAAGTCTGCTGTGACCGCGTCGTGATATCTCGAATCCTCCGTCCGTAAAAATATGCACCAACAGCAATAGGCGGTACAACAGCCATGATTATCCCCGTAAGTTCCAAGCTAACCCACGACATCATCGCGATACCTGCGGCGCCTGTGATCACAGCGCGAAGACCATCAGCGATGTTTTGAGTAAGCGACTTGGCGACAATGTTTGCGTCACTTGAAAAGCGAGATAGAAGATCTCCGACCTTGTTGGCGTCGAAAAATCCGGCGTCTTGTTGAATTACTTGGCGGTACAGTTTTGCGCGAAGACGTGCTACCACACGTTCGCCAACCACGCGGAGAATATAGACGCGGCCGTAGTTTGCTGTTGCACCGACGACAAATAACAGTGCTAAGATGTTTCATGTTAGCAGCTTTAACGTATTTCTTTCTTTTTCACTTACACATTGCTATGTTGAATTGTATCAGCGTCATTCCCAAAACTCGTCTATCCTTTCCGCGCATTGCATCATCACTTTGCTTGGCCACGTCAAGAATCTTGCCGACAGAGTAAGGCACGCAGAGTGCGACGAGCGACGTAACACTCAGGCACACAAACGCCACTGAACTTTTGTTATTTTCATTAATCCAAAATGGGATGAAACAATACATACGTCCAAGCCACCATGCTTCTCTCTTCGCGAGTCTGAACAGCCGTTTGACGTCTTCAAAATGCACATTCTGTAACCCAGCGTTGGCTTCATCGGTTTGGGATTGCGAATCCGACTTTGTTGAGTTTAATTGCCGGTGTAGTACAATTTGGGTGCTGTGATTTTTGGTGTCTTCCAACGCAGGCGGTGTTTGTGAAAACCGAAAGTGCGACGGGGTCGAAGTGAGGAATCGCGAGGTCGCGTGTGCACATGATGAATGCCGCGGAGTCGGGTATAGGTGATTGTGCGATTTGCGCAGCAGTCCGTGCGAGGCATACGGCAGCTTTGGCGGTGGAACTCTACCGGTCCATAGAGACCTGAAGGATCCTAATGCAGTCGCTTGTTGCGTGCGTGTGGACTGTACAGTGAGAGAAAGCAACCGGTGTGCCGGGAAAAACAATGATTCCCGGATCAGCATTTGTGAGCGGTGGTCCACAGCACGCCGACACACACACACACACCACCCTCCAAAGATCCAATTCTGATCAAGCCGCCGTGCTCTGTTTAGTGTTCAAAGAGCAATTAAATTGCTGTTTGTTGTAGTTACATGTAACCGACGAGCATGCATGGCGCATCGAATTCAAAATTATTCTCAAGCGAATTCGTGAATGTGGATGGCGTCATGTTCCCCAGAACTGCAGTGTCAGCGTGGGCAGATGTGTGTTTCTCCTATGGGTTCTGTACGCTCTGAAAATCCGAATGCGCATTTCCTGCGTTTGAATGCGTGTATAGTTATGGAAATGAATGTAATGGGCGGTCGAAGAAGCCAAGACCAAGACACGAGGGACAAGGAAGCTTGGCGGCAGGGCGGCGGGGGAAATTGCTGGATAGACATCAGACGGAGTAATTGCACCCAGCCGGGTATGGACGAGACTGGGCGGAGACCGATGATGGTCCGGCTCACGGGTGGCTGGAGGAGCGCCAGAAACAGAGAAACAGGTCTGGAGCGGTGTTTGCGCGTAGAATTGTGTGAATATGATAACCTTAGATCAGGAGAGAAGTGTTTTCCTTGGTCAAACGAGCCGATGATCCGCCGGATCACGAAGCAGGCGATGTGTACATGTACGTATGCACAATTGGATCATGCATTGAAAAGCACTTAGTTTGCCGGATTGGCACGCGACGCAATGCACTGATACAAGTATTAAACACGTATTTTGGTGCGCCACCTGCGAGGTGGTACTGGCACTGGCTTGTG
>JANIWG010000079.1:0-62138 GCA_030705025.1 Myxozyma udenii
TCCCGCCGCCATACAAAAAAAAAAAAGGAGTCCGGACTCCTTTTTTTTGCCACGACCCCCTCATTTCAGAATGGGCTCCCTAACAAACGACTTCCTCCCTTAACACAAACCCCTTGCTAAGAATTTTAGAGTTTGGTTTTACAGTGTTTTTTTTATTTTACAGAATACAGGATTTTAGAGTTTGGTTTTACAGTGTTTTTTTTTTTTTACAGGTTACCGAACGGACCCTTATACTTAAAATTTATCGCATTCAAAATTATTACTTTATCAAATACATCTCGCATTCACCAATCACTTTATGCGTCCGTACGCTCTAGCGCCTGCAACTTCACCAACTCGTAATACTTCCCGCGCAACTCCAACAACTCATCATGCGTTCCCGATTCGACCACCTTTCCGCCATCAAACACATAGATCGCGTCCGCATTTTGAATCGTAGATAACCGATGCGCAACTGCAATCGTCGTCCGGCCTTTTGCTGCTGCATCCAGCGCAGCCTGCACAACCTTCTCCGACTCGGAGTCCAACGCAGACGTCGCTTCGTCAAGGAGCAGAATCTTGGGCTTGCGAATCAATGCTCGCGCAATCGCAACTCGCTGCTTCTGACCACCTGACAACAATGTACCCTTTGATCCACAAAGCGTGTTGTATCCATCCGGCAACGACATGATAAATTCGTGAATATTCGCCTGCTTCGCCGCAGCGTAAATATCCTCATCCGTAACCTCCTCAGGTGTTCCAAGACTAATGTTGTATCGAATCGTGCCTGCGTACAACACAGGCTCCTGCTGCACCAATGCAATGTGGCTGCGGTACGAGTTGATGTTGAGTTCGCGAATATTCTGCCCATCGAGCAGAATCTCACCGTGAAGCGGCAGATAAAACGACTCGAGCAATCCAATCGTCGTACTCTTACCACATCCAGACGATCCCACGAGTGCAATATACTGTCCAGACTTGACCGACAAGTTGAGGCCACGCAAAACCGGAACCTCAGGACGCGTCGGGTACCGGAAATGCACGTCTCGGAACTCAAGATCACCAACGACGTTGTCAACTGTCAAGCCGTCCTTTGACCATGTGTCGATAACAGGGATAGAGTTGAGAAGTTTGAAAACATTCGCGGCACCTTGACGTGCACGACTCATATCCGGAGCGAATGAAAACACGATACCAGCAGCCTGAGAGCCGATGACGACGGAGATAAAAGTGATAAAGAACTGAGGCACACTGTATCCATCCGTGATCATGAGACGGCTACCGTACCAAAATCCGAGAGCAGTGACAAAAAAATTCATTCCTTGAGCAATACCGTAAAGCAAACCAGATCGGAAGTTCGAAATCCGACTATCTCGCTTCTGCTTGTCAAGCTGGTTTGCATACTGCGTGTAAACGTCGTGCTCACGAGTCAATGCGGCAACTGTACGGACAGCAGATGCAGCCTCGCATGCGTACGACGCAGACTTTTCGTACACGACTTTGGCGCGTGCTTGCATGTTGCTGAGAGCCCAAAAACGGCAGAAACCGCAGAAAACAAGAAGAGGCATGCAAGCGGTACACACGAGAGCAAGTTTCCATGCGATGCAAAGTGATAAAATGATACCAGCAATCAAAGTAACGGCTGAATTCAGAATCTGACCAAACGTAGAACCACTGAGTCCTTCCACACTCTGCGCATCTTTGGAAAGCATCGTCGTCATTGATCCAGTCGTGTTTTCATCGCGATCGTAGTATGCAATATCCTGGCGTAGCATTTGGCGAAACGTCATATCACGAATCCGGTGCACGAGACGCTGTCCAACGTATGCGAGCGTGCTCATGCAAAGCAGGAATGCAGCAGCCTCGACCACGGCAAGCATGAAGAAAAGACCAGCAAATATTCCAACTCTGTGTTTCATGTGCTCATAACCTTGTCCCGCGGTGATGAATGCATCGACGCACTCGCCGTAGAAGACAGATTGAACAGGCACTCCGAGACCATTGATGACAGCGCAGAAAGCACCAAACGCCATAATCTTTTGTTCCGGTTTGTTAAGTCGTAGAAGCTGAAATTCGTTAGCAGAGTTCGTTCCAAAACAAATAAATACTTACAAATCTGATAAGCTGGAAGGTCGAGTACTGCTCATCCTCCACGACCTCTCTCTTTGCCTTAACACTCGAAATCGATTGATGTGTTGCCTCGCGCTGCAGATCGATAATATTCGTATCCTCATGCATCTCAAGTGCGGTACTCGTAGTTGCATCGCTCTCATTATGTTTCTTGATATCCTGCGCGTTCACGAGTTCAAAATATGTACCTTTGCGATCAAGAAGCTCGTTATGTGTGCCTTGTTCGACAATGACACCCTTTGACATGACGACGATGTTGTCTGCGTCTTTGATTGTGGAAAGACGATGCGCAATGACGATGGTGGTGCGTGTAGCTGCTGCGCGATCAAGTGCGTCTTGAACAATGCCTTCGCTTTTGGTGTCGAGTGCGGACGTGGCCTCGTCAAGGAGCAGAATCTTGGGGTTACTGACAATGGCACGGGCAATGGCAATACGCTGCTTCTGGCCGCCAGAGAGAAGGAAGCCGCGCTCGCCGACATTGGTTTCGAGTCCCTCGGGAAGCGTTTGAATGAACGACCACGCGTTTGCCTGCTCACAGGCCTCGATCACGAGTTTCTTCTTGACTTCATCAGACTCATGCTCATACTGTGTACCGATCAATCCGTGCGCGACGTTTTCGTAGATAGAGCAGCCAAAGAGAGTCGGTTCCTGGGAAACCAGGGCAATCTGCTGTCGAAGCCAACGAATGTTCAAATCTCTGACGTCGTGACCATCAAGCATGACTGATCCACCCAAAGGAGCATAGAACCGCTCAATCAGACCGACGATTGTTGATTTTCCAGAACCACTGGCGCCAACTAGCGCGACGGTGGTTCCAGCCTTGATTTTGAGACTCATGTGTTCGAGAACGGTGACGTCTGGGCGAGAAGGGTAGATGAATCGCACGTCTTGGAGCTCGATTTCACCTCTGACAGAGTCGAGAGTAAGACCTTCGGGAGATTCAGAGTCAATCACAGGGTCACGGTCGATAGTGGCAAAAACTGCACCGGCGGCCTTGACGCCGGTGCCGATACTGTTAAGATGAGGCGCGACTTGTCCGAATGCGGCAGAACCGAGAAGAAGTGACATGAGCACGGTGATGACTTGGTTGACTGAAACGCTGCCGTTGGCAATGTAATGTGCGCCTTGCCAGAATCCGAGAGCGTAGTTGCAGTACATCAGTCCCCAAAGCGCGGCAAAGATAGCGCCCTTTAGAAATATTAGCATCACAAACGAAGAGAAAAAAAAAAGATGAGTAAAACATACCATGGCAGTACCTTGTTTGATTCCCCACATTTCAGTGATAACAAGATACTGGTCGTATTCCTTTGCAACACGATCCTGGATTCCGAATGCTTGGACGTTGCGAATACTGCTGAAAGATTCCTCGGCAAGAGTAGCGCCGGCAGAGTAACCCTTGACTCCGCCGACAGAGAACTTGATGACGAAGCGGGAGATGAAGATCATGGAAAACACGAGAGTGACGACGATGCACATGAGAATGAGCGTGAGTTTCCAGTATTTGATGAATCCGACGACGAGCGCGGCGATGAATGTGGACAAGCCGGCGATGATGAGACCAACTTTTTCGGAAATCGCCTCCTGGATCAGGTTTGTATCTGTCGAGATGCGCGAGGTGATTTCGCCGGAGCCGAGCTTGTCAAAGTAGCCAATGTTCTGTCTGAGGATCGCGCGTAGGTAGTGCTTCCGGACGCGAGACGCAAGAGTTTCGCCGACTTCGAGCCAAATGAACGTCATCATTGCCGCAGAGAAAAGCTCGCCGATGCCGATGTACACGATGTAACTGGCGTATCTGCCAATCTGTTTACCGAAATCATGAGAGTCCATGGCGCCGTCAAAGTAATCCGTGAACGTTCCAGTAAGGTTACCAAAGATGATGGTCATGACCGGCAGAAGAGCGCCAGCACCGACAGACAAAACACACGCAATCGCAATAAGCATGAGATCGAAAGCGTTGGCGTAACGGTAGAGGCCAAAGTAGGACACTTTGACGGGATCGATATCGACTTGTCTGCGCAGAAGGGCTGCGTCTTCTTCAGGGAGGAGCGCGTATGCATTTTCGATGTCGGCGTCTGCAGCCGCTGTGGAGTGCTTTTCCGAGATCTTGACGTCGGCGGTGGTGCTGCTTGTGGAGGAGGCAACAGAGCTGGATTTCTCCATCTGCGCTGCGGGCGCTGCGGGCGCTGCCGAGTCGTGTTTTTCCGAGTCGAGAGTCATTGTGGGTGGTGAAGGGCAGATGAGCCGACCAGGTCGGGGACAGTAGGGCGAGATGGGCGGGGATTATAAACATGGCTGACGGTGTTTGGAAGCACTGACGCGACGCGACTCGACGCGACGCGACTGGACGCGACTGGACGCGATGCGATGCGATGCGACCGTGAAGATGCGACCACGCGACGCGCGCTTCGCCGCGCCACACCCGCACTTTTTGGTATCATTTCCTCGCGCATTTCTCGGGTATATCTCACATGACAACTCAACTACTCTTCGAAAATAATCAAAAAAAAAACACTTTTCAACACTCTTCAAGGACGAACTCCGACGGTTTGCGAGCCGAAAGCGACGAAATGCGACGGCGAAACACGTGCGGCGCGGCCGGCAAGGTCTGTGCGCGGCTCGGTGTAACTATTGTACAATGAGTCAATTTTTGGTTTTTCCGGCGTCCATTGTTTACTTTTCGCGCGCATAACAGATGGCATATCAGAATTTAATGTATTGTCAGCTCGGTTACGCGTCTCGACGATTCGGCCGTGCTCGGGTCAGCAGTCTCGCCGTATCCGCGTCATAATCGCTCGTGGGGCGCACCAAAGGCATCGAAATTACCCCGAATTTGTTCGCATCGTACACAAGTGCGAAATGCAATGTTCACAGCTATTGTACATATACAATCTTCGGCTCGCTTTGCAATAAACAAAAAAGTACACAAAAACTCAATTCCCTAAAATAAAAATATAGAAAAACAAAAAACGATTTTCAAATAAACAGACATCAAACCAAATCACGCAGTGCGTTCGAGAGCCTGCAACTGCACAAGCTCGTAATACTTTGATTTCTTCGCCAACAGCTGCTGATGCGTACCCGACTCCAGCACTTTACCATTTTCAAACACATAGATCGTATCCGCGTTCTGAATCGTAGATAACCGATGCGCAACTGCAATCGTCGTCCGGCCTTTTGCTGCTGCATCCAGCGCAGCCTGCACAACCTTCTCCGACTCGGAATCCAACGCAGACGTCGCTTCGTCAAGGAGCAGAATCTTGGGCTTGCGAATCAACGCTCGCGCAATCGCAACTCGCTGCTTTTGACCTCCGGACAAAAGCATACCCTTGCTACCACACAAAGTTTCGTATCCATCAGGCAACGACATGATAAACTCGTGAATATTCGCCTGCTTCGCAGCCGCGTAAATATCCTCATCCGTCACCTCCTCGGGTGTTCCAAGACTGATATTGTGTCGAATCGTGCCTGCGTACAACACAGGCTCCTGCTGCACCAACGCAATGTGGCTGCGGTACGAGTTGATGTTGAGTTCGCGAATATTCTGCCCGTCGAGCAGAATCTCACCGTGAAGCGGCAGATAAAACGACTCGAGCAATCCAATCGTCGTACTCTTACCGCATCCAGACGATCCCACGAGTGCAATATACTGTCCAGACTTGACCGACAAATTGAGGCCACGCAAAACCGGAACCTCAGGACGCGTCGGGTACCGGAAATGCACGTCTCGGAACTCGAGATCTCCAACGACGTTGTCAGCTGTCAAGCCGTCCTTTGACCACGCGTCAACAAGAGGCATCGAGTCCATAAGTCGGTGAATATTGGCTGCACCCTGGCGCGCACGTCCCATATCCGGTGCGAAAGAGAAAATCGTACCGGCGGATTGCGATCCGAAAATGACAGAGGTGAACGTGATAAAGAATTGAACGATTGAGTATCCCTCGGTGATCATGAGACGACTTCCGTACCAGAATCCAAGCGCGGTAATGAAGAAGTTCATGCCCTGCGACACACCGTACAGCGACGACGATCGGAAGTTGGCAATCCGACCAAGTCGAACTTGGTTTTCGAGCTGCGCAGCGTATCGCTGGTGAACATCGCTTTCACGCGTAAGAGCTGCGACGGTACGGATCGCAGACGTTGCTTCGCACGCGTAGGACGCGGATTTCTCATAGACAACCTTGGCGCGCTCCTGCATGCGACTGAGGACCCAGAATCTGAAGAAACCGCAAGCCACGAGGATCGGCACGCACGCGGTACACACGAGAGCAAGTTTCCACGCAATCGCAAGGGAGAGAACGATACCTGCGATCAGAATGACGACAGAGTTGAGAATCTGGCCGAGCGTAGCGCCACTCAGTCCCTCGACTGACTGCGCGTCCTTTGAAAGCGTGCTTGTCATCGAGCCGGTTGTGTTTTCATCACGATCGTAGTACGCGATATCTTGACGCAGCATTTGGCGAAATGTGATGTCGCGAATACGGTGAACAAGGCGTTGGCCGACAAATGCAAGAAGAGACATGCAGAGCATGAACGCGATTGCCTCGACGACGGCAAGCATGAAGAAAAGTCCGGCATACATGTTAACTTGGTGACGCATGTGGTGGTACTCGGATGGAAGCGAAATGAATGCTTCGACACACTTGGCAAAAAACACGGCTTGCACTGGCTGTCCGAGACCGTTGATGATTGCGAAAAACGCGCCAAAGAAAATGTACATGTGTTCGGGACCGTTGAGGTCGTAGAGCTAGACAGTTTTAGATGCGGAAACAACTCAAGTACAAGGGTACATACCATTTTGATGAGAGTCCAAGTAGAGTATGTCTGAGCGGGAGGGGCATCGCGCTTGACTTTGATACTGGAGATGGATTGTTGGGTGCGGGCGCGAGTCATGTCGAGAATGTTTGTATCCTCGTGCATTTCGAGTTCGTCGTCGACGACTTTTTCGTCCGAGTCATGCTGTAACTTTTCGATTTTTTGCGCATTCACAAGCTCATAGTACATGCCGTGCTTCTCAAGCAAGTCGTTGTGTGTTCCCTGCTCGACAATGACGCCCTTTGACATGACGACGATGTTGTCTGCATCTTTGATTGTGGAAAGACGATGCGCAATGACGATTGTGGTTCGCGATTTAGACGCGCGATCGAGCGCATCTTGAACGATGCCTTCACTCTTGGTGTCGAGTGCGGACGTGGCCTCGTCAAGAAGCAGGATCTTGGGGTTACTAACAATGGCGCGGGCAATGGCAATGCGCTGCTTCTGACCGCCAGAGAGGAGGAAACCACGCTCGCCGACGTTAGTCTCGAGTCCCTCGGGAAGCGTTTGGATGAACTGCCACGCGTTTGCCTGCTCGCATGCTTCGATCACGAGTCTCTTTTTGACTTCGTCAGACTCGTTTTCGTACTGTGTGCCGATGAGACCATGCGCGACGTTTTCGAGGATCGAACAGCCAAAGAGGGTCGGTTCCTGGGAAACAAGGGCAATCTGCTGGCGCAGCCAGCGGAGGTTGAGGTCCTTGACGTCGTGGCCGTCGAGGGTGACGGATCCGCCGAGAGGGATGTAGAAGCGCTCGACGAGGCCGACGATGGTGGATTTTCCAGAGCCACTTGCGCCTACCAGGGCGACGGTGGTGCCGGCTTTGATTTTGAGGTTCATGTGCTCGAGCACGGTGACATCAGGGCGAGACGGGTAGATGAAGCGGACGTCAGAGAGCTCGATGTTTCCTTCGATTGAGTCGGGGATGAGGCCTTCGTCGGAGAGGGAGTCGATGACGGGCTCGCGGTCGATGGTGGCAAAGATCTTGGAGGCGGCGCTGATGCCGCTGGCGATGCTGCGGGCGTGCGGGGCGACTTGGCCGATTGCGACGGCGCCGAGAAGCATGGACATGAGGACGGTGATGACGGCGTTGACGGTGATGCTGCCGTCTTCGATGAAGCGGCCGCCTTGCCAGAAGCCGAGGGCGTAGTTGCAGTAGATGAGGCCCCAGAGGGAGGCGAAGAGCGCGCCCTGGAGTGGTGGTGGTGTTAGCGAATGAATAAGAAGAGGCGGAGGAACCATACCATTGCACAGCCCTGCTTGAAGCCCCACTTTTCGGTGATAATGAGGTACTGGTCGTACTCGTCGGCGAGTCTGCTTTGGATGCCAAAGGCCTGGACGTTACGGATACTGCTAAAGACTTCTTCGGCGAGGGTTGCGCCGACGGAGTAGCCCTGGAGGGCGCCGGTGGCGTATTTGACGATGAAGCGGGAGAGGGAGGTCATTGCGACGAAGACGGCGACGACGATGGAGGTGAGGATGAGGGTGAGTTTCCAAGACTTGACGAAGCCGACGACAAAGGCGGTGATGAAGGTGGAGAGGCCTGCGATGATGAGGCCGACTTTTTCAGACATTGCCTCCTGGATGAGGTTTGTGTCTGAGGTGATGCGGGAGGTGATTTCGCCGGAGCCGAGCTTGTCAAAGTAGCCGATGTTTTGGCGGAGGGTTGCGCGGAGATAGCGCTCGCGGATGCGGGAGGAGAGGGCTTCGCCGGAGTTGAGCCAGATGAAGGTCTGCATGGTGGCGGCGACGATTTCGCCGATGCCGATGTAGACGATGTAGGAGGCGTAGTTGCCGATGGTGTGGCCGAACTGGGCGTTGGAGAGCTGGCCGGAGAAGTACTGGGTGAAGGTCTGGGAGAGGTTGCCAAAGATGATGGTCATGACGGGGAGGAGGGCGCCGGAGCCGATGGAGAAGATGATGCCAAAGACGATGAGGACGTAGTCGACGGAGGTGGCGTAGCGGTAGAGAGTTTTGTAGGAGACATTGACGGCGGGGACGTTGACCTGGGCGGCGAGAAGGGCAGCTTCGTGGTCGGGGAGATGGGCGTAGAGGTCCGGTTCTGCGGGGGCGGCGGGGGCGGTGGGGGAGGGAGAGGCGGAGGCGGGGGGCGCCTGGGAGGAGGAGGGGGAGGAGACGGACTTTTCCATTTGGACGGCGGACTCTGCGTCCGACTTTTCGAGGTCTGTCATGGTGGGTGGAGGTGGGGAGGGAGAAGAAGAGGAGGGGGGGAGAGGGTGAGAGGGTGAGAGGGTGAGAGGGAGGAGAGGAGGGAGGAGAGGAAGAAGGCAGCGATAAGGACGGCGATAAACAGCGGCGACGCGCGACGACGACGACGACGACCGGCGGCGATAAGACCGGTAGACGAATATACGGCGCAGAGAAAGTAGAGAAGAGAAAAAAAAGAGAAAAAGAGAAAAAGAGGACTCGAATGAGAAGAAACGGGAGAGTGGAGAAGAAGAACAAGGCGCTATTATTGTTGAGAACGGGCGTTTTCTGCGCAGCGACGCACGACCACTACACTAATAATGTTTACTTTATCAGTATTCTGCACTGCTTCATTGCTTCATTGGTTCAATTGACAACTTCAATTACATTTACTTTGATATCTTCACAATCATTCACATTACATACATTTACTCACATTATATATATATATATATATATATATATATATATATATATATATATATAGTACTCGAGTGGCGTCGCATTTCGCATTTCGGAATTTTGCGCTTAACGCCGCGACTCGTGTGGATCGCGAACTGAGTAATCGCCTGTACGCGCAGTCATCATTCACTCGAACGACGATCGCGTACTGTATATATACGTACTGTAATATGCAAGTTACGCGCGTCCCGACGTCATTACACACAGCTCATATCGCTACAGTCGCTACAGTCGCTAGTTCTCATCACATGTCATTCGCGTCTCCGCGTAAATATAAACAAAATGCCAAAACAATACTACACACTAAACGCCTGCTGCCCTCCAAATGTGATCACTACTTTCTGCTGCCGACCTTGAGACTGCGCACCCGTTTTAGCAGCGTGCCGCCGCCGCCGCCGCCGCCGCCAGAGTGAGGCGGGTCCAGCGACGACGGGCTGCCGCCGCTGGTTCCGCTGGTAGTAGGCGACGCGCGCGGCGACACCCGCGGCGACGACGCAGCTGGTAGGGACGTCTGCCGGATCATGCGACGCGCCGAAGGATAGCCCGGCGACACGAGCGGGCTGCTCACGACCTCCTCGACGCTGGACAGCGCGCCGGTCTTGCTGTATTTGCTGGTGGCGTCGGTGTTGATCGACAGCCCTGCTGCTGCTGGCCGCGAGACCGCGTGCCGGCTGGCGCGCACGCCCGCGTCGCCGGAGTCTGACGACGCGGCGCCGCGGATCTTGGCCACGATCGAGCGCTTGCGGCCGAGTCCGCCGCTGGTAGTGCCACTACCCGAGAGGCTGCCGGACGCACCCGCCGTGGTGCCCGTGGGGACGCGGCTAAAGTCGACGGCGGCCGCGTGCTTGTCGTGCTCCTCCTTTGTCTGGTTGAGAATGGCCGCGCGGGAGGCGGGCGCGCCCTCGAGAAACGTAGACGAGCCCAGGCCGAGCGAGATGTCGCCGTGGACGGGCTGGGCCTTTGCGGCGGCGTCGGTCAAGGACACGCCGTCGATGGACTGGGACTGGGCGGTGGTCATGCCCTTTTTCTGCTCCAGGAGGTAGTGCGGCGTGCCGAGAGTGTTGTTTTCCGAGTCGACGGGGAAGGCCATCATGGGGGCCATTGAGCGGTTGACGTTGCGGCTGGGGATGCAGGCGTCGAAGGGACCGTCGTGGTGGAAGCCGGTGCCAAAGATGCCGGTGACGTCGAGCTTGTCGATTTTGTCGAGCGCGCTGTTTTTGCGGCGGCGGGTCTTGGACGACGGCGAGGAGGAGGAGGTGGTGGCGGTCGCGGTGCTGGACTCGCGGTGGCGGTGGTGGTGGTGGTGGTGGTGGTGGTGGTGGTGTTTGTGGCTGCTGCTTGCGCCGGGGGCGGTGGTGGTGGTGGTGTCGGCGCCGGTTGCGGTGGTGTGGGAGTGGTGGTGGTGCGGGCGGGACGGGTGGGATCGCGAGGAGAAGGAGGGGGAGTCGTCGCCGCGAGAGCGGGAGCGGGAGCGGGAGCGGCGGCGCGGGACGGGGATGGAGGAGGTGGAGACGGCGTGGCGGTGGCGGGCGGGGTCGGCCGCCGAGGAGGGCGGGAGAAAGGGCGGGGTGGCGAAGGGGTCAGCCGGGGAGGAGCCGAGGAGGTCGCGCGGTTGCGGGGCGCGGTTGCGGGGCGTGGAGTCGGAGACGCTGCGGGGGGGCGCGGAGGAGGCGGGGGAGTCGAGGGCGTGGCGGCGGGAGGAGCGGGGCGGGGGCGGGGGCGGGGGCGGGGCAGCGCGGAAGTGGTCGTGGGAGGGCGATGCGAGCGCGAGGTCTGCGAGGAGGTCTGGCAGGGATCTGGGGAGAGAGCGGTGAGCAGATGGGGACGACAAGAGCGGAGGGGAGGGGAGGGGAGGGGAGTACCTGTCGGGAGCGGCGGAGGAGTCTGAGGTGGAGCGGCGGAGGTGGACGGGGAGGGCGGGCGGCGGGGCCGGACGCGAGGGCGGACGCGAGGGCAGACGCGAGGCAGGAGCGACGGCGAACGCGTCGGCAAACGCGTCGGCGGGCGGAGTCGTAGAAGCGACGGCAAACGCGTCCTGGAAGGGGTTGTTGGAGGCAAAGGGGGAGGACGCGGCGGAGGGTGGCGCGGAGGGCGCGGAGGGCGCGGAGTAAGACGGGGTCATGGAGACGGCGGCGAGGGCCGGGCGGAAGGGGTTGTTGGACGCGTAAGCCATGGCGATGGTGACGGGAGGGAGGGGAGGAAGAGAGAAAGGGACGCGGTCGAGGACGCGACGCGGAGGAGGAGTAAACAAAGAGTGAGATGTATAATATATAATGCAGAAGAGCCAGGGGCCGGAGCGACACTGTACCGTAACGCAGCCGAAGCGCGGCGGTACGTAGCGCAACGCTGCCGCGGCGGTATCGCCTGGCGCGTCACACGTGCAACCGGTTCACTGTGACTGCTTTTCGCCGCAGGAGCCCTAGTGACGCGCAACACGCGCTGCGCGTGACGCGGAACACGTGCTGCGTCGTCTGCGTCTCTGCGTCGTCTGTGGCACCTCACCACCTCCGCCGCCCGTCGTCTGGTCCAGTTAGTTCCGGCTGCTCCACGAACCTCATTGACCCAGATCCCGCCTATCTATCTATCGATCGCAAGATGTCCGTCGTCTCGAAGAACCCCTTCAGCCTGCTGGGTGCGTTCCCCCAGTTCCACGTCTTAAACTCCACTAACTCTCCTCCTCCTCCCCCCCAGCCGACGACGTCGAAGACCTCGTCCCCGCCCCCGCCTCCGCCCCCGCCTCCGCCCCGCCCAAACAAGTCACCCGCGCGTCCACCTCGTCCCGCAAGACCGACGCCCCGCCCCGCTCCGCAAAGCCCGAAAACGCCC
The DNA here is from genome assembly GCA_030705025.1 of Myxozyma udenii. Taxonomy (NCBI): domain Eukaryota; kingdom Fungi; phylum Ascomycota; class Lipomycetes; order Lipomycetales; family Lipomycetaceae; genus Myxozyma; species Myxozyma udenii. The sequence goes on from JANIWG010000079.1 coordinate 12,418, forward strand.
GCCCCAAGACCCCGTCCCGCAGCGCCAACGACGACGCCATCCGCGACAAGTCCGCCGGCCGCTCCGCCAACCGCGCCCGTCCCACGACCGACGCCGACGCTGCTGCTTCGGCATCCCGTCGCGGCTCCCGTGGAGGCCCCCGTGGAGGCCCCCGTGGAGGCCCTCGTCCCGGCCGCCGCCAGTTCGACCGCCACTCCGCTGCTAAGCCGTATGTGTCTATGTCTTTCTTCTGCTCGCCGTCGTATGATCTCTCTTGTTCTCCGCTCACCACACTTCTAGCGACGCCGAAAAGCAGGTCAACGAGTCCTGGGGCGCCCCCGCCACCGAGGCCGCAGACGAGGCCGCCGCGGCCTCCGACGCCGCCGCTGAGATCGCCGCCGACGCTGACTCCCCCGCCCCCGTCGACGACGACGACTCCTCCAAGACCCTCTCCGAGTACCTCCAGGAGCGCCAGCAGCTCGCCGCCGATCTCGACTCAAAGCTCTCCCTCCGCAAGCCCAACGACGGCGAGGACGCCTCCGCTTGGGGCTCCGTCGTCTCCAAGGAAGACGACTCAGAGGACGTCGCCGACGCCTTCATCTCCGGCACAAAGGCAAAGAAGGAGGCAAAGGCAAAGGCAAAGAAGGAAAAGACCCTCTTCGACTTTGAGCCCCAGTTCGCCGCTCCCTCCTCCTCCTCCTCCACCCGCGGCCGCGGCGGCCCCCGTGGCGGTCCCCGTGGTGGCCGTGCTCCCCGCGGTGCGCCCCGTGGCGGCCGTGCTCCCCGCGGTGCCGCCTCCTCCTCCTCCTCCTCCTCCTCGGCCCCGGCCCCTTTCTCCTCCCCGGCTGACTTCCCTGCCCTCTCATAGTCCCCTATACACCATCATCTCCCCTCTACTAGTACTATCTCCACTTACCCACTTACCGACATCTCCACACCACCACCACCTCCACCTCCACCTCCACCTCCACCTCCTCCTCCACAACTCTCCCACTGTACCCTCTAATCCATCGTGTCTTGAAAAGTTCCTGTCTTTTCTCTTGCTCATGCCTCTACTTCTGTATGTATAAATAGCAATCAATGCTCTTTTCATATCATTTGTTATACAATTACATCCACACCACACTCCTCACGCAAACACATCCGACCGCTCAATCTCCATATCGTCGTTCTCCATCTCTGCTCTCGTTAGCTCTACTCACTCCAATACACTCTCTCTCTCTCTCTCTCACTCACCATTAAACGCCGTGAAATGAATCGGCCGGTGCACCTCGTGGTAAAACGGCAGCGGCACGTCCAGCTTCAGCTCGTACGCCGCATTCGGATTCCACCCCGCCCCCACAAACGCATTGTTCCAGAACCCGCTCTCCGGCACTAAAAAGAACCCCATGATCCGGTCCGACAACAGCAGCTGGCTCTTCGCCCCAAAACTCGCTCGGTACCCCTGCGGCATCGCAGACACCACATCCTTGTTCTGCGCCCCCCACTCAACTCCCTCCGCCTCCAGCGTGTACGCCGCAAGCGACACAGACCCAGGCGTGAACGAAACCGTCATCGTGATCGACTGCTTCTCGTCCCACACCCCTTCGTGCTCCCGCAGTATATGCGCGTGCGTCGTCACGTCAATCGGCGACATCGCCGTCGCCTCCTGCGTCTGCGTGTGGATCCACCCCAACGGCTCCAGTCCCCGCAGCAGCGCCTCGTTCTCCGGCAGCCGCCGCGGAAGCTGCACTGCCTGGTTGTTTCCCAGCTGCGGCACCATCACAATGCACTTGATCTCCTTCACGTGCGAGTTGTCCGCCGGCGACGCCCCGTACAGCAGCCCCGCCACCTGCGCCCGCAAGTCCGAAATCTGGATAAACTTCCGCAAAATGTTCTTCGGCATCACGTACGTGCACCGCTCCTCGTCGTCCCGAATGTCGTCCGACGACACGTAAATGTTCTTCGTCCGCATGTGCAGATTCGACGACGCCACCGCCCGCGTCCGCCACTCCGTCTTGCTCGCAAACGTCTGCTGCTCGTAGTTGCTCGTCGTCACAACGTAAATCTCGTCCCCGTGCACGTTCTGCGTCTTTGTCTTCACCGCCGTCAGCTGGCTCTGCTCCTCCTGCTGCTGCTGCTGCTCAATCTCCGCAATCTCCTGGCGCCTCAGCGACGGCGCCTTGATCTCCTGGCCAAGAATCAAATCCCGAATCTCGTGCTGCGTCAAACTCGCTACATTCACATTGTTCTTCTTTCCGTAGTCGTTCAAAATCAAGTCCCGCAGCTGCACCTCAACCTTCATCCACTCCTCGTCCGTAAACGACGGCCAGATATGATGGTCAAGCGTCACAACCGACTTGTCCGGCCGCAAAATGATCTTTGTCTTGTCAATGTTCACATGCAGCGCACGCAATATCAGCACCAGTCGCGAAAACGCAGTGTACGACGAAATCGTCTTCAGCCAGTCGTCATACAGATTAAACAACACCATCTGCGGCTCCGTCGCCCGCAAAATCATGTCCGCAAGTTTCTCAATCTTCATCGCAGCCTGAAACGGCAGCTGCAGCTCAGACGGCCGAATCGAAATGTTCGGGAAATCAAGCAAATGCACCTCCAGCGGATCCAAAATACCCTTCCGCGTCACAATCAGCTGCTTCGGCTGCTCCTCAACCGGCAACGACCGAATCAGCGCCGCAACCTCCTCTGCAGTCTTCCACTTGGCAAGCTGACCAAGGCGCTTCTGACCTGCCCACACCGACGTGTGGATAATCTTCAAAAACAACTGGCCCGTGCGCGGATTGAAAATGAAAATCGCTCCGTTGATCGGCTTCGTCGTCAAGTTTCCTTCAAACGTCTTGTGAATCGTCACTCGGTACACGTTACTGTCATCCACAAAGAACTGAATCTGGTTGCTAAACAGCTCGCTGTAGTTCTGCGAGTTCAAGTACGCCTCCTGCGGCTCAGACGAATACAACTGCAAACCTTTGCGAATCCGCTCCCGAAGCACATACAGCGCAGGATTCGCCTTCATAATCTTCGACATCGCCTGCTGCATCAGCGGCTTCAATCCAGGGAACCAGTTGCCATACGCATCGAAAATGTTGTACGCAAGATCAATGCCAACCATCACTCCAGTAGGCGACGGGTAAATACTCGTGCTGTCCGTCGTGTAATCCAAAAACTTGGCTCGTGTGTACCGTGAAATATCATGCGAGTCGTAGTCTCCGTACCGCAACTGCACATCAATCCAAAACTTGTTCGCCGTCGCCGCATCCATCTGGTCCTTCGAGTCATTCAAAAGCGACGGCTTGCACACACTCCATCTATACGCGCTAAACAGCAAAATATCCGCGCACGACGAGTTCATCTTGTACGACTTTCTGGGGTGAATCGTCTCCTTCTGCACACTCTCAATCTGCAGCACATCCGTCTCCTGATCAAGAACCTGGCAAATATCAAACACAACACTCTCGTGGATCTTCTGCCACAAATGCGCACGGAAAATTTGAATCAGCGAAATCTTCAGCGTCGGAATCTTGCCGTGCAAGAAAATGCCAGTCAAATCAAGCTGCACCAAAAATCCAACGTACACATTCGCGCGGTTGATTGTCGGCGACCACCAAAGCGTGAAACGACGGTTCGGAATCTGGTTCAAACCGGACCGCTGCGCCAGTGTCAGCTTCTTAAACTTCATCGAGTCCTCAAATCCAGACGCCTTCTCCCAAAACAATCCCTCCCAGCTCGGGAACCCCGTAGCCTTGAACAACGTGTGCTCCAAAATCGTCTCAATACCTCCAAGTGCCTGAATGACATCGGTTCTGTATGCGTTCAAGTTCCACAGTTTACCATCGTGACGCTGACTCGTCCACCAGAACGGGTTCGACTTCGTGATCGAGTACTGCTTAAACTCAGTGCGGATACGGTGTCCCTTGTCGTACGCAAGCGTGTGACGGTCTTTCTGGAACAAAGTGTTGATCCGCGGCAATCCACGGTCCCAACTGTCCTCAAGATCCTCAAGTGTCAATCGTCTGTTTTGCTGGTTCGCCTCCTGACGCTTCATCGCGTACTCAGCCCACACACGCTGCGAATCAATAAACTCAGACTCCCATGTAGTAAGGTAGCGGAAAATGTTGGGAATTAGCTGATCCTCGTTGTGGCTCATACCAGCACGGAAATGTGTGATACCAGTATCTGTCTGCTTTGACCAACGCAGATCAGACGCCGGAATGAGAATGTGACTTGCTGAGAGCATACCAAGACCACCCAGCTCTTTTGGCGTGTAAAACACCGCAGGCGGGAAACGCGACGGCATCTTCGAGTTAAGTCCAATCTTGACTCGCGTTTGGATCTTGGTCTCGCACTTGACAAGCGTGTCAAGCAGCTCTTCAGTCGAAATCGCAGCTTCGCGGTAGTACGTAAAAAGTGCAATAAGCGCAGTGTTCCACTTGTTTGCAATCTTGGTGAACGTCGTAGAACCGGACGACATCAGAATCTGCCGAATCCGGTTGTTGAACTTTGCAATGTCGGCCTCTGTAACACGCAGGAACGCATACGCAGTACGCTCCTTGGTGGCATCGTTTACCAAACTCCACACGCTATCCTTTACCGCGACTTCGGTTGCCTCAGATCGCGACTTGGGCAGAATGCGGACCTCGAAACCGCACATTGAGAAAAGCAAGTTTGGATTGTCTCCACTATATACCGACGCAAAAGTGTCATCCCACTCAATCGTCGTAACCGAACGCGGCAATCTGTTCTTCAGCTCCCAGAACACAGCGCGTCCGAGGTTGACATCGTGTCTCATGAGGCGCATACGACTATCACGAGGCCAACACTTTTTATTGTTGTATCCGACCACATTCTCAAAGTTAGGATCCGGTTGCTCAGTCAAAAATCGCTGGATCAGCTCCCGCGCTTCGTCGGCAGTAAATCGGAAAAACACATGCACACGGTCAATGTAGCGCGAGTACAGTCTGATCGGATGGCTTGTCTCAGTCTCAACATCCTTAAACTGCGCAAACTCATTCGGCATGTTCGGTGGGCCCGCGAGCTCGCTCGCGCGGCGCAGACCAAGAAGAAGAATATCTACCAACAGACCGTAGTACTGGAACACGAACGACGAAAACTGAAGGCCGCGCATCATACCGTAGTTGTTGATGTGACTCATATCCTTGTACGTCAAGCTGATGTTGTTTTTGGCCCTAAGTTTGTTAGCACAACAATAATCACGATGGGTGAAATATAACATACGTAATGTAGTCAGCAATGTTTGCGTCAACCACCAATCGAAGCAATCTGTTGAGCATCGTAAGATCGGTCTTCTCTGCCAACTTGCTCAATGAAGTCTCGATCATGACGTTGCACTGTCCTTCACTGACGTCCCAAACATCGCTCAGGTTGTTGATGCCTTGACACCACTTGTACACCAAAAGAGGAGGAACTTCCGCGTCACTAGGCTTGACCCAGTTCGGGAACAAACGGCGCTTGTCGGCTTCGTACCAGAGATACTGGTCAAGGTATGCATCCGTAATCTTCTCCAAAGGATCAACATCGATCACTGGAGTAATGTGACTGTAGTGATCCATCATGTCAATACCAACTTCCTTAAACGCACGCTGAGTTAGCAAAAACGTTTTGATACGACTGAGGCACTCGTGTGGGTTATCGTAAGCCTGCTCAATGAGCGACAGCTCTTCACGCTGCGACTGGTTCAGACGACCCTTGATCGAATATGCTTCCTTCAGACGCTCGAGCGCAAGAACGAGAAGCTTGGTGTCGTGCTTGTAACTAAGGGGCGGGAACAAAATCGGCGTAAACTTGCGGCTTTCCAGCCAGTGCACCATCGTAGTGTACATTGCCACACCTTCCTCCGGAGTAATGTAAGGACCATCTTTGAGGAAGTTGTGCTGGCGCTCCTGCTCAGCTTTCAACCAGAGACGGGTCAACCGACCAAGGTTCTTCTTTGCAACGGTCTTGTCGACAGTTGCGCCACGACGAATACGCTCACGGTTGTAATGCGCAACGGAAATCCATCCATCCGCCTTAGCCTTGACGTAACGCAAAATGATATTCTCAATCGACGCGGGCAAACCAGGAACCTTCCATGGAATGTTTGCCTTCCAGCAGCGCCAAGCCTCACTGAGATGCTGCAAGATAGTCTTGGCCTTGTTCTGCTTGAGACCCTCGGGAATCATGTCAAGAATGTCATGCATGACCGATGCGCGGAGTTCGAGATCATAGTAAGACTCAACGCGCTGCTTCGTGACAGTCTTGGCGACACCCTTTGAATGACGACCTTCAAACTGGCGGGCAAGCAAGTTACCAAGCCAGCGCTCGAGCAAGGGGATGATGCCACGGAGGAAGAAAAGCCATACACGCCACGCGGGTTGCCAAAAACCACAGCCAGGACCTTTGCCGATGGTCTCGTTGAATCTGTAGTAGATGACGTGCTTGAGATCCTTGCAGGCACGAATCTGGTGCATGACCTTATACTTGTATCGATAAATACCAGTTAGCTGACCGAGATGGTTGAGCGTGTAATGAATGCCATCCGCAAGCTGAAATGCATCGACGTTGCCGAGACGGTACTGAACTTGAGCGTCGACGAGCAACTTGGTGACACGCAAAATCTCACGCATCAGATGAAACGCGTTACCAAAGCGCGACCGCTTGCGCTCTTTCGTTGTCAGCGTCTTGGTTGGCTTCAAGTTGAAGTTGAAATCAAGATGCAAATAAGTCAAACCCTTGCGATGAATCAAAAGGTTAAGCATGTTAAATCCTTGTCTGCAAAGCTGCAAGCCAGCTTCAACCCAGTCAATAGTTGTCTGCTGGAAAAACTTTGTGTTCTTGAGGTTGCGGAAAAGATACTGCTTGCGCTGATTGCTGGGCTTGCGCGTACGAAGCGCGTTGAGAACATACGTCTTGAGCAGTTTCTGGTACGACACTCTGACCTTCACGGGGTACCGCGCTGGAGGATGCTCGAGATACCAGTGCTTGACAAGCGCGACATCCTGGGCACGAACAGTACGGCCGCTGCGACGGTTGTACGGATACGGCGCCCACCACAGTGCAATTGCACCAGCAGTGTTTTCAGTAGTCAACGGCTCGTCCGCGAGCAGGGGTTGGACGTATCCCGGAAGTTCAAACTCGTCGTCTTCGTCGGCGTCACCAAAGATCTCGTCCTCATTAGTCACATCTAAATCAGGCATGACCTGGCGAATCGAAATCGGACTGAAGCGGGTGTCGTAATAGTAAGCCGGCATGTCAACATCCTCAGTTTTTTCGTACACGGTCTGTGGCTCGCTGTACTGGTTAATCTCGACAGAGCGCGGGAGCGAGTTGTACAAGTGAGGGAATGCAATTCGATACTCTGTACGAATAGGCGAGCGGAAGATGATGCGATCGATCGCGTTGAACTCGCCAAAATCCTCGTCGTTAGGATCGACATCTTTGTAAAGACGCTCAAACTTTGGACCACCAGGAATTGCGACGTTGAGAGCCTTTGCGGTGAAGAACGACTTTTTGTCAAACAGGTAAAAGTAGTTTTTGTCCGAAATGTCTGACAAAAGCTGATCGGCAAGACGGTGAAGATTCGCCATCTGCGGGAGGTCGAGACGCCACTGACGGTAGGATGGGCCTGGGACATACTCTTTCTCGTCAATCAACGGCTGATGATCATAAAACCAATCATAAATAGGAGCATCTTCTTCTTCATCAAGTTCGAGCTGAATCGCCTCAAGTGGCTCGATATCCTCAATGTTCTCAGACCACGACAACGGCGGCTCCTCGTCGTCAAACGGCGGGAAACGCATGCGCTTGAAATGACGACGGTCGCGCTTCTCACGGCGCATCATACGCCACATTGTAGCCCACTGGGCGGTGTAAACTGGTTCGATAACGCGGGGGATCTCGTTCACGAACGTGATTGCACCAGTGATATGGTACAGCACTTTGACTTCGCGGACCTGCTCCCACGGCTGCGGCATGTTCTCAAGCAACTTAATCACGGCGTGCGGCATGAACTTGAGGGCACCGAGATACGATCGCTTGTCCGCGGCAAACTTCTTTGACGACATGTCGCCGTGATCGTGCATGATCTTTCTGAGATGCTCTGGGGGCATATCTGATTTCTGGACGTGCACAAACGACGCGACGTTCTGCTTCTCGCCAAACTTCTGTTTCTGCATCTGCAGCCACCTGTATTTTCTGTCGTTCAGCTTCTGCAGCTCAGGATCGCGCACGCCACGCATGGCGGATGGCGTAGACGGTGGAGGCGGTGGGAGCGATCCGGGAGGCGGCGGTGGCGGCGGGGGGAGCGACATAGATGATCCGGGTGGAGGCGGCGGTGGCGGCATCCCAAGTCCGCTTGGAGGAGGTGGTGGCGGCGGCATGGATGGGCCGTCGTTCATTCCGGGAGGCGGTGGCGGGGGAAGACCATTGCTGCCTGGGGTGCCCCAGTTCCAGCCTGGAGGACGGTCCGCCATGATGAATCTGGCGAGTCACAGTCAGGTCTGGCGGTGTTAGTACAAATGAAAAGTAAATAGTGAAAGGAACAAAACATACAGGGGATAAGAAAGACGCGTAAACAATGGATGCGATGACTTCGCGATGGAAATGGATGAGAGGAAGAGGAGGATGATACGCGAGACACGATTTGCGTAGAGAAAAATACAGCCAGGCCGGTTTGATAGAGAACTCTCCCACTTGCGCTGTGCGGCGAGGCAAGGCGTTTGTGGCATAAGTGCGCTGCTTTGTGCAGATATGCATTTGCATCTGGCCGGGCAATTAATTGTCCTCTGATGTTTACGCTTGTTCGAACAACTTTTAATGAACTAAAGTGACGACAGAAATCAAACAACTGCTTTGATCTACTGGCAAGAGTTGTCTAGATTATGTTATCTGTTTGTTCGTGTTTGACGGTTGCTGTGTTCACTGACGACTGGCGAAACGACTGGCGACGGGGTCTGGTGTTGCCGCAAAACACTCAAAATCTACACCCTGAAAACACGCTTCTTACGTCTGATCTGATACTATAATGCAACTTCATACTCCGATTGCGTAACACACTACAAATACACCAGAACCAAAGTAAAATGCACCAACCCTCTAGACACTAACAAAACCAAGCAAGTCGTGAACGATATGCAACTCCAAAAAAAAAAAAAAAAAAAAAAAAAAAAATAGTATACAGAAATAACATGAAATAATGCACACCCACCCTTAATGTCTTGGCTCGCCTGGCGTCGTCGCAGCCGGCGCCGTCGTTCCACCGTACGCTGATATCGAGTCCGTCTGGTGCTTCGCCAGCTCTCGCATGCGCTTTTCACACGCCTTTGGTGGCTTTCCCACGCGCTCTGATATTCGCTTCCATTTTGCTTCCTCGTCCTCGCGGTGAATCTCAATCAGCTTCGAGTCTTCATTCTGACTCCACGTCGTATGCTTCATATCAGCGTAGTAGTGCTTTTTGATCGCACCTGCAGTCCGCTTCGGAAACTCTTTGGTTATTGCACTCCACTTTGTGCCACACTCAACGAGCACACGCAGCCGCTCTTCTTCCACCTTTGTCCATGTTGTCGGTCGCTGAACAGCTATCCGCCGTATCGGCTGTGTCTGATCTCCGGACTGTAGTTGCTGCTGCGGCTTTTGCTGCATCAGCTGATCCGGCAGCACATTCTGTTGCACTTGCTGCTGTGGCACTGTTGCGGCCTGTGAAGGTTGCTGACTTGACTGCTGCACAGCCTGCTGAGACTCGGGCTGCTGAGACAACGAACCCCCCGCGAGTGGCTGCTGCATCTCCAACTGCAGCTGCTGTGCATGAGACTTGTGCTGTTTTGACGACACCTGCTGAGAGATCTGCTGCGGCAATTGCTGAGACAACTGCTGCGAAAACTGCTGGCTAAGCTGCGGCGGAAACTGTTGCGGTAAGCCCTGCTGCAAAGACTGCTGCATGACCTGCTGCATGGACTGGCCGACAGAGCGTTGTCGTGATTGCGGAAGTTGCTGTGTTTGCCGCTGCTGCGTCTGCTGAGCGTGCTGAGCCTGTTGCATGGCTTGCTGCATTTGCTGCATCTGCTGGGGCGTGGGCTGCGGAGACATGGCCTGATGCTGAAGGGTATGCTGCTGGATTGGCCTCCGATTGGCTTGGATCTGCTGCTGCATCTCTGGCAGCTGATCAGGAGCAACATTCGGACTCTTTTTCTGCTTTTTGATGGATGGAGTCTTGTTGGCCAGCTGGTCACTTGTCTGGTCGAGGCCGTCAAAGTACGCAGGTGAGTTGCTGACAGAGTACTGTGAGACCGAAGGCCGCTTGACTTGCGACGGACCAGGCGCGGACATGTGACGCGTTTGCTGACCGGTCTGGGCCAGAGTCTGATTCTGATTCTGATTCTGATTCTGATTCTGATTCTGATTCTGATTCTGATTCTGGGTCTGAGTCTGAGTCTGGGTCTGCGGTTGTGGCTGAACTTGCAGTCCTTGGTGTTGCGAGTGCGAGGATTGCTGATGCGGCTGGGCGTTGCGCTTTGCGTCAAAGAACATGGCAGGATCCGGCACGACGATGTGCGACTGAGGAGACTGAGCAGATGCCTGGGAATTTGGGAGATGGGTCATCATGTACATCTGGGAGGGCTGCGATGGCATGGTCGAATATGGCCAAGTACCGTTGACGGCCTGGATTGCCGGGCCCGGCGAGGGCATTGTCTGAGAGGTGGAGTAGAGCGGACTGCCCATGGATGCCATGGATGTCATGTGCATGGTTGCAACGGGCTGTTGATAGCCGTATTGACTGTACTGATTGAACATGGAGCGGGAGGCTGCGGGGATCTGGGACAGCGCGTGATGCGGATCAGGCTGTTGAGCGAGATGGGGCGGTTGCAGAGATTGCTGCGAAGTCTGTTGTTGTTGTTGTTGTTGTTGTTGTTGTTGCTGCTGCTGCTGATGCTGATGCTGATGCTGATGCTGCTGCTGCGGTGCCGACTGCTGGTACTGCTGCATAGTGCGATCAAAGGAATCGACGGAGATGGAAAGAGGCGGAGTGGCGGCAAAGCAGGACGGCGGTGCGCGCGGTTGGTGCCGTTGGGGAAGCTGCTGGGCGGATGCGGCGACGTAGGGAGAGCCGGCAAAGGACGGGTAACCGTTTGCTAAGCCACCGCCGGCGTCTGCCGCCTGGGAGACCGCCGACAGGTGATCTGAAGAGGACGACAGCTTGGCGATGGGGGCGGGAGAGGACAGGCGGGAGGGAGGAAGAGCACCTCACGGTGTTCGCGGCGAAGTCGAGAAGGAGGAGGGGACACGCCGGGCGGCCGTCACGCGCCCATGGGGCAGCACAGTGCAGCGCAGGGCGGGAAGAGAAGGGAAAGACGAGGAGGAGGAGGAGGAGGAGGGCTTGAGGCGGGAGGGGAGGGAGGCGAGAGAAGGAGGAGAGGCGGATGGGGGAAGATGGAGCGAGATGAGGGGAGGGACGCAGTGCAGGGCAGGACAGGACAGGACAAGGACAGGTCAGGGCACGGCGGCGGTCGCGATGGTGTCGATCGCGAGCGGCAGTGCGGCGGGACCGAGGACGGCGAACAGCGTCGCGCGCCTGTACCACCGCAGCACCAGCACGCGCACCGCACGCGCACAGCACAATATAAGCACGCGCACACGCGCAACAGCAGCACAGGTCGGTGTAACGCAGCTGTCCGGGGCGTGAACCGCCAGCGCGGTGGTCAGATCTGATGCCCGCGGCCCGCGGCGAAAGATGGCTGAGCTTTGCGCCGGGCCGGTGCACAGCGCGCGCCCTAACCCGGCTGCCCGCGCCAAACGCGGCGGGGCGCTGGCTCGACGGGGGACAAGAGAAAGAGAGAGAGAGAGAGAGAGAGAGAGAGAGAGAGAGAGGTACATACATGGCTCCAGGGAGGGCAATAATGGATAGCAGTTGCCAGGCGAGCGGGGGAGGTGAGGGTAAGTAGTGAGCGGTGAGCAATCAGCGTTAAGGCGCACCAAGTCGGGGCTGCCGAGCCCTTCCGCCCATATAGCGGCCGGAGCACAGCAGAGCACAGCAAAGCAGAGCAGCAGGAAGGCAAGAAAGGCGAAAGAACGGAGGAGCGAGAGCCTCGCAGCGCAGCGTGGGATGTGAGGGGAGCGCGGTGTATATATACAGGACCTCGCTTGCCCGCAAGACCTCGTCTTGGTCGCGCAGCCGAGAGCGGGCACTATACTGAGGACTGTACGTGTGCGTACGTACACAGCATGACTTATGTATACTCTACACGGACCCGCAGTTGGTGAGGGGGCCGGGGAGGGCTGCGGTACCTGCAGAGGACAATACAGTACGTACATTGTGTACTCGTGACGCTGCCCATATGTCGCGCAGCTCCGGCGGTTACCTGACCTGGACGGTGGCCCGGTACTCTATACAACAGCACGCCGTATAATTAATGTAGCCAAAACCTGCTCACAAGACCGCCAACGCAGCCTGGAAATTGCATCTGTTGCAGGATGCGTAACTGTACATGACGCGTATATATGCGTTATTATACGATGCATACCCATCCAATATACTCGCGCTGCCGCAACTCGCGCAACACGTAATCTTGACAACCAGCAGTGACGTCTCGCATTATGTGACGGCGTTGTGCTCGTAACTTCGCCGAGTCGCTACTCACATCGTCGAGCTAGCTGTCGAACTGTACAGTCAGTATACACGCCATTTCCTAGATCGGCAGTACCTCGCGGGCTAGTGCATGTCGTCGCCCTCGGTTATACTCATCGCTAGTCGCTAGCCTGGATATACACTTATTGCATCGATATAGCCTTTCTATGGATGACTATACATATCCAATAATTACCGCGTAACCATAAAGTTAATTAATTCCTATAGGTCATACGCACGCGCCTGCCCGTAGAAGCAATCAAAAAGTATAGATAGCAATATATATACCTATAAATTGCCCGTAGAACACGTCATAAACTCACTGTTCACATGCACTCGAGTTCTTTCTGAATCACGAATGCGCTCTATAGACAGACAGCCAAAAGTAGTATATATATGTCAGTACTGGCGCGGTACCGCCCACTATGTTATACACAGAGCGTCCAAAAACGCCTCCTGCGTCCCGTCCCGGACCATGGCTGAAGAGCAAAGGGAGCGTACATTTCTGTTCCATCCGTGCGTGTAATACAGTGTACAAATGTACCTCCTCGGCCCGATCGCGACGTAATTTGCGCCCCATCAAATTGCTAATCTACAATCTTAACTCGTTTCCGAGTCTTGGTCTCGGAATCGATGTCTATTTTTGTGCAACTCTGTGCTTACAGTTTCGCTTCCCTATCCAAAATACTCTCTTTATGCTGTATACGTATGTCAGGTACATATGTATCCACTAATACATGCACACGCTCCTCTACAGCTTGGACTTCACCGGCTTCGCCTCCTCCTTGCGGAAGAACCTCTCCGAGACATTCTTGCGCTGGATCTTGCCCGTCGCCGTCTTCGGCATGATCTCCGTAAAGTATATCTTCTTTGGCACCTTGAACTTGGCCACCCGCGCCGCCATAAACTGCTGGATGTCACTCTCCTTCGTGCCCTTGCCCTCCGGCTTCAGCACTATCGCAGCGTGCACCTCCTGCCCGTACAGCTCGTCCGGCACCGCAAACGACACCGCCTCCGCCACTGCGGGGTGTTCGAGCATCACCGAGTCCAGCTCAACCGGCGAGATCTTCTCGCCGCCTCGGTTGATAAGCTCCTTGATGCGGCCCGTGATAAACACAAACCCATCCTCGTCTAATTTCCCCTGGTCGCCCGTGCGGAAAAAGCCGGACGCCACAAAACTAGATTTGTTGGCCGCCTCGTTGTTGCGATAGCCCTTTGTCACATTGCCGCCCCTCACGCAAATCTCTCCCTCCTTGCCCTGCGGCACCTCGTTGCCCTCGAGATCCAAAATCGCAACCTGGACAACCCCCTGCGCGTGTCCAACACTTCCCGGCTTGCGCTTGCCCGGTGGCAGGTCGTTCGACGTCATCTGATGACTGGCTTCAGTCATAGCATATGCCTCAATCACCGGCGCGCGAAACTCCTTCTCGAGCTGCCGCATTGTGGCCGGCGCCAGCGCTGACGAACACGACCGGATGAACCGGATCACAGGGTTCTTGCCCTTCGTGTACGGCGACCCGCTCTTGAGCAGAATCTGGTGGATTGTCGGCACCGCGGTGTACCATGTCGCCTTGTTGGTCTCATAGTCCTCCCAGAACGAGTGGGCCGAGAATCGCGGCGGCACAATCACTCCAGACGACACCGACAGCGGCGCCAGGAAACCGCATAGCAGGCCGTGCACGTGGAACAGCGGCATCACGAGCATGCTGCGGTCCTTGGCCGTCAGCTTGTACGTCTGCACAATGTTGCTCATCGATGTAACCAGGTTTGTCTGCGTGAGGGGTACAACTGTGGTGTGTGGTTAGCATTAGAGAACATACAACGCGTTGTCAGCGGGGATCACAAAAACACGTACTCTTCGGACGACCAGTGGTGCCACTCGTGTGGAGCACAAGCGCGACATCGTCCGGCCCAGCGCTCGTGAGCTTCGCGGACGAGTCGATCGAGACGGCCGAGCCAGAGCCAGTCTTGATCACGATTGGCTTACCGGGGTGGGCCTCGGCCTCAAAAATCTGCACGCCCTTCGAACCAACCTTGGCCGCAGCGGCAATGACGGCGTCGCGCTCCTTGGTCTTTGGCACAAACGCAACCGGGCACTCGAGATCAGCAAGGTAAAACTCGAACTCGGACTGCTTGAGAGCGGGGTTCAGCGGAGCAGCAATGTATCCTGAGAATGTAACTGCAAAAAACACGACGGCGTACTCGAGCGAGTTGGGCAGCGCAATAGCGACTGCGGAGCCCGGCGCAAGGTGCAGCGAAGCAAGGAACTTGCGGACGCTAGTGACCTGCGACGCGAGCTCGGAGAAGGACACGGCCGCGGGCGCAGTAGACGTGCCAGCCGAGGGCACGATGATCGCCGGCGCGGAGGACGACGCAGGAATCACGGATTGTATAACAGGCATTGTCGGGTGTGTGGAGTTGGAGAATTCCTGCTCTGTCGAGTAGAACGACACGCGCGGAAAGCCCGGCAGGCCGCGATATATAAATGCATCTCTCTGTATGACGAGCCAGGCACACTCCGCTTGTGCGGCCGAGCAAAACTAGACACACTTTTTACCCAGATCAGATCGAGGCAAGGAAAACCGCGCAACGACGTGCCGAACCCCCGCGTGGCACAGTTTTAAATACGCTACGGTTATCTACATAGATATACATGATACACGCCCGGTGCCCGTTGGTCGTTCGCAAGCCGTGCTGGTTGAGGTCTGGCTCTGGTCTTGCGCACCTCGCCCCGTCGTCACTCGGATGATCTGCTGCCGCTCGTTGACCGGGGCCCGGAGAGCGCGGATCGTGCTTAAATTGCCAAACGCATGACGGCAGCGCCGGCACGCGCCGAGCTGGCTTTCGTGTTATGTATACCCCGTTACGATTTGACTGAAGGGTCCTGTGCCACGTCGCACTGCGCCGGACGCACAGCCACGCACAGCCACTGTCTGCGCCACGGGCTCCGGTGGAGTGAGCCACGAACACGTACTCTTCCTAATAACATTCCTAGCTGTTTGCTGGCTTGTATAGCAGACGAGTGCCGTCTGTTGCCAAAAGTACAATGATGAACCCGTTATCTGCGTACTCGATACAAATGGATGACTGGTTTGTCGAGATATGACCTAAATCAGTCAATGTCTGTTCATCAAAGTCCGCCGTCTCGATCGCAATCGCACTTGGCGTCCGTCGTCCAATCGACTAACTGCTTAATCAAGCCTAGCCACGCAGTTTGCTATAAAAAATGCAATTGGGTGCGCTATCAAATACAGGAAACGGGTGTCGTCTTTGGAAGAGTCACACGGATCGCGAACTTATGTTAAGCTGCTGTTTTGGGCATGTTGGGAGTTCTTCTCGAGTACGCGTTTCTCTCTCGAGAGATCTCCTCCGCCTGACGTCACCCGCCCCACCTCCAATACTACGTGCCCATCAGGCGTGCTTTTGGTAAATACGAGTTGGTGCTAACTTGTAAAAGCCGTAGACAGTGGGAAAATAGTTAGAATAAAAAATAGAGACATTTACCATAATGGAAAGTCCCGGAACACAAAAGTCACGTTGCAGCACGCTGGTTACCCGCGGCCGCAGCGGTGCAAATTAACGCGGCCGTATTGTATTACGTACATTTGTTGACTATTCCAACACAGCCCGCCCGTTTCCTTCTGTCTCGCTCCCTCTTCTCGCACCCTCTCCCCCCTTTCATTTTTGCTCTTTACCCCTCTGCTTTTGCAGCTTTCATCATCTTTACTTTTTCCATCACCACTTTCTCATTACCATGGCAGCTTAGGCTTCTTTGGCTGTGCCGCTAGGGTACTCATCCATTTCGCTATCCAGATCCAAGTCCATCCAGCTGACCCTGTATCTATCTAGCTCGCCCTGCCTGTCACGATCTCGAGTCTTCTTCACTCGAAATCTTGATACAAGTTTTGCGTGTTCCTTCTTCTTTGCGTTCGCTTGCGTTCCTCGACGTCTATTTACATGCTATTTTGCTCGCCCTGCAGCCAGCTGGGTTCCCACTTCTCGCTAGCTACACTGTCCTGCAAAATCTAACTCGCATCATCTCCACTGCCATGGCAAACCAAGACTATTACGACGAAATCCAGAAAAATGAGGTAGAGGCACTACGTGCAATTTACGTCGACGACTTTACAGAAAACAAATCCACTTCAGTATGGAACGTATGTATCTCACCACCTGATTCCCACACCGCGCGCACCACTAACGCTGCTGCAGAAAAAATCAAGCCCTTCTTTTAACATCAGCCTCAAGGCGCACGGCACAGATGCATCCGTTCCATCTCTGTCGCTCAAATTCACAATGACCGCCACATACCCCAGATCGGTCCCTCTCATTTCCGTCGAAAACGTCAAGAACATTCGATCTCACCATCTAAAGGAAATATCCGCATACCTATCCAAGCGTCCACGTGAACTGCTGGGTGAAGAGATGATTTACGAAATTACAACAACCGTCCAGGAAATGCTCGAAAAGATTCTCGATACAGTCAACAGTCAAAGCCTAGAGGAAGAGCGTGCGAAGCGCGTTGCTGAACAAAAAGCCACCGAACGCAAAAATGCCGAGGACAAGCGGAAAAAGCTCGAGCAAACAACTTTAGAAGAAGAGCAGTTGTTAGCGAGAATGATGAACGATGAAATTCGTCGGCGAGAGCAAAAAGTCAACGAACAAAAACTTCGCAATCAGACTGTGTCGATTCAAGAAATTGCGTCCGACGATTCGGTACTATTCGACCGAGTTATCAAAGCCAAACTTTCCTCGGGAAACTCAATTGTTTTTAGGCAAGTCATTGGCCGTGTTCCTGTGCCATCTACATGCACCTTTGGTCGCCAGTTTCTCGTCAAGCCAATTTTGACTCGGCCCCAGTTTGACGAAAACGACATTGTCTTTCTGCTGCATGAATACGAGATGCTTGACGACTACTGGAGCAGTGCTGATGGAAAGCGGTCGCTTGAAACGCTGGAAGAAGAGCTCAACTTACTGCGGCCGTTACGGCATGACTCTGTTTCGTCTCTGTTTGATTTCAAAATTGATCGCCGCGGAGAAGGATGGGTCATCCAAATTCTGACAGAGTATCCGAATTCTGGCACTCTTGACGATCTGCTTGACATGACCGGTACCATTGCCGCAGACATTGCGCGCAAGTGGACGATTCAGTTGCTTGAAGGTCTTGAGGATTTGCACAAACGCGGATTTTTTCATAAGAGCCTGGACGCGAAATCGATCGGTTTGTTTCGTGACCATTCTTTATCGACCACAACAGCCAAAATTCTCAATGTCAGTTTTCTCTCGCGACTCAATGAGATGAACACCGCGCATCCGTTTTCAAAAAAAAGCACGACTCATCTTGTTGCGCGACGGTGGCCACCGCCAGAGTTAACGGACGAAGGAAAGAAAAAGCCAACGCGGAAGTCGGATATTTGGGATTTTGGTATTGTGTTTGTGCAAATGCTGTACGGAAAAAGTGTCATTCAGGAGTTTGAATCGCCGTCAGATTTCATCGATGAGATCGAGATGCCTGATCCGCTGCGCGATTTCGTCAACAGATTGTTTAAAGCAAATCCGCGCAAGAGGCCGTCGGCATTTGAATTGCTCCCTTCTCAGTTTCTCAGAAACAGCTCGCCAATGTCGCTGCAGACAATGCCCCAGCAGCTGAGTTCAGCGCCTATGCTTCGTCGCACGAGTTCTTCAGTCGACGGGCGTAGCTCACGTTACTTTATGCGCGACGATATGCCAATTTCACGCTATCTGCAGGATTTTGAAGAAGGTCAGCTTCTTGGTAAAGGCGCGTACGGCGAGGTTGTACGTGCTCGGAACAGACTTGACGGACGGTTTTACGCAATTAAAAAAATTCATCATACGCAGAACAAGCTCACTGAGATTTTGAGTGAGGTGATGCTTCTATCACGTTTGTCGAATCAATATATCGTGCGATACTTCACCGCGTGGCTAGAAGATGACTTGTCATACAGAGAGGAGAGTTTAAGCCAGGCGATGACAGAGAGTGATCACGGACTTGATAGCAGCGATGGCGACGAAGAGTATTACGATCGCGTTTCCTCTTCTCAGGAATTGGTTGACTCATTCAGCGGGTTAGATATCATTTCAAATTCATTGGATCCAATGATTGAGTTTGGTTACGACAGCGACGATGCGCATGAAGATGGCGAAAGTACCAGCAACGAACTGACTCGTAGTCAGACGCTCCGGCGCAACATGAAACATGTTTCGAATCAGCTTGTGCGAAGTACTCTTTTTATTCAAATGGAGTACTGTGAAAAACACACGCTATATGATGTGATTCGCGACGACTTGTATCAAAATCCAGACGAATATTGGCGGTTGCTCCGACAGATTCTGCAGGCATTGAGTCATATTCACAGTCAAGGAATCATTCATCGTGATCTCAAACCTACAAACATTTTCATTGACGAAGCTCAAAATTGCAAAGTTGGAGATTTCGGTCTGGCAAAGAACGTGCATAGTGAGCGCGTGCAGCAAAAAGGCCAGGATGTCTCGATTGATGAAGATCTTACGTCTGATGTTGGTACGAAGCTTTATGTGGCGATCGAGGCTATTGGTGGTGGAAATTACGACGAGAAGGTTGACATGTTTTCTCTTGGTATTATTTTCTTTGAAATGTGTTATCCCATGACTACCGGAATGGAGCGTGTCCAAGTGCTACATGAGTTGCGGCGTGACCCGAGCGCGTTGCCCAAAGGTTTTTCTGCATCAAAGACCCGCGAAGCTACAATTATTCGACAATTACTTGATCATTCTCCAAGTCAGCGACCAAGTGCACAGGAGCTGCTAAAGTCTGGTTTACTGCCGCTGAGGATAGAGGACGAGATGATCCAACAGACTCTACGAAGTTTGACTGATCCTGGATCGCCATATTTGCCTCAAGTTCGAGACGCGCTGTTTTCAATGCCACACGATATGGTTAAAGATGCGTTATATGATCGTGCGAGTACAGTCGAGCAATCCGCAAACGAGCTGGTTCTTCGTGGTCAAGTGAAGGATAAACTTACAAGTATTTTTCGACACCACGGGGCCGTTGAACTTCCAACGCACTCTGTGGTATTTCCGAAGTCTCCAATTGGAAATACGCCCAACGTGTTTCAGTTGCTAGATCCCGCAGGCACGGTGTTGCAACTATCGTATGATCTCACGCTACCGAATGCGAGAATGCTTGCGCGCTCAAAACCGGGATATCACCGCAGTTTTTGCTTTGGCATGGTTTATAGGTCTGATGATACTTCTGGATCGGCACGAGAGCCAAGAGGATATGGGGAAGTTGATTTTGATGTGATTTCGACGGATGCGAGTGATTTTGCGGTAGCCGATGCTGAGTGCATGAAAGTGCTGGATGAGATCATGAACGAATTTTATTATTCGAGAAAAGATCTGGTGTGCTTCAACATAAATCATTCGGATTTGCTTGATATCATTCTGGATGCGTGCCGCGTTGATCAAGCGCAGAGACCGGGCCTGTTGGCGTTGTTGAGTAAGCTTAATTTCTCGTTGACTATGCGAGACATCAAGAACGAGCTACGTGAAAAGTCGACGATTTCGTCTACATCGTTGGATGATCTCGAAAAGTTCAATTTCAGCGACGGACTCGATGCCGGACTTGCGCGGATTCAAAAGCTATCCAGGTCTCTGAAGTCAGGCTCAGAACAGCGATTTGACGCCGTTGCAAATCATCTACGCAGAGTGTGGCATCTTTTGGCAAAGTTTGGCGTCGACAAGAAAATCGTGCTTTCACCCTTGAGTAATTACAATGAGCGGTATTATCGACATGGATTGCTGTTTCAGGTGACGATTGAGGACCGTAAACGACGTGTGATTACAGGCGGAGGACGGTACGACAGCCTGATAAAATACTACCACCATTCATCGTTTGGAAATCGGCCGGTAAGCGCTGTTGGGTTCAATTTGCCATGGGAACATTTTGTGACGTTGCGGGCGGCGCATCAGCGGACACTGAAGACTTCGCGTGGAAGTTTCAGAGGTGCTGAGGATGACAGTATTCGAAGTGGAGTTGCCGCAGGATCAGATATTTCGTCGTTGTGTGATGTTCTTATTGTGAGCAGCGCGACCGATGCGACGACGCGGGGAATGACTGTCGAAGTTGCGCAGACACTTTGGGCGAACGGAATCCGAGCCGAGCTTGCACCATCGGGAGAGTCGATTGATCGATTGCTACTTTACGCGAAAGCGTCGGGGATTAATTGGGTGATTATCGTGAAAGCCGGAGGTACGAGTAATGGTGGTGGTTTAGGTGTGAATGGAAGCGGCGGATCAAGCAAGCCTTTGAAACTGCGAAGTATGAATCGGCGAGATGAAGATGATGATTTCGACATTGCGGAGGTTATTTCGCATCTTTTGCAGGAAATGCACGAGCGTGATAAAACTTCGAGTAGGCTTGCGCCAAGTGATGGTGGATATGCTGCGCCGGGAGCACGGAATGGGAAGCATCGCGGAGTGCAAGAAGTGATGATAATCACGAACGACCCGGAACGGCATGAGAAGAACGCGAAGCAGAACAAAGGCGGATCACGGAAACTGAATCGGCGAGTGATTGATGAGAAAGCACATGAAGTTGTTGCGGCGTTTGGAGGCGGATTAAGTAACGTTCCTGTGTTTGCTGTTGATTTCAAAATGGAACTGATGACGTTAATCACACCTGCGCCGTTTGTGCAGGATTCGTGGCGCAAAATCGTGAGCTCTGCGCCGGCGTCGCAAAGGCAGTATATGGGTAGACTGTTTGAAGCGCTACTTGCCGAAGCGGAAAAGGGTACAAAATATGCGTTTGTGTTTTCGTTTAGAACGGAGAGGCTTGTCATGGTGGATTTGCAGAGATAAGGTCACTTTATGTTATATAGCTTTTTGTTACATATTTACAATGTTCACGAAACGAGTTACGCCCTTTTGTCTAATGTACATCCCAGTGATAAAAAAAAAAAATTAATCCATTCTCCTCCGTTTCACGGGCTGCAAAGCCTTTGACTCAGCTTGCAGCTGTTCAAGAAAGTTAGCAGGCAACATTCTCCTCACAGCTTCAGCAGCTTGTTCTTCAACCCGTCGTTGTTCTCTTGCTTTCGCCAACGGGTTCGGATCAATCGATGCCCAACGCACGTTCAAAGTTTCGTCATGATCAAGACTTTGATGCGCCATTGCCTCTTTTGCGAATTGTGCGTTGGCTTCGTTCATGTATGTGATGAACGCAATTCCGCGCTCGTTGAGCACGCGAATCCGCTCAATATCACCCCATTCCGCAAAATGACGCGCGACAACTTCCTCGATATCATCGGAAACGTAGATACGACCGACGTAAATCGTTCGGTTTTGCCGAAGAAAACTACCAACGCCACCCATATCATCACGGTAATCAGCCCGTTTGTCACGCCCGAAACAGTCCACGCTCGGATCAAAAATATCCATAACCGTGGGAAGTCTGTGAAGATAATTACAGTCCTTGCCGTTAGGACAAAGTCCACGAGCAAAAAACAGGCAGAAATAACTACCGGCGACTTTATCTGCTCGCGTGTACCCCGAGTCCTTTGCGATGTTACACCGCCCTTCAGATTTCGTTTGGTTTCCAAACTTGTCGTCGTTGTCGCCACCACTCCATTTGTTGTACCAGATATTGTAAATCGTCCCGCTTTGTTGTGGAGGTCTGTCGCGAAGCTTGGATGCGTCAACTTGTGGCCGCGCAGGTCGCAGTTTCTTGTCCTTCTTCTTACTTTTATCCTTGTGTTTCTTTTTCTTTTTCTTATTCTCGTCATCCTCCACATCTCCATCCTCAGCAGCATTGCCCTCAGGTGCAGCATCACCAGTTTCAATAATATTAACCACTTCCTCGCCGGCCTCATCCTTCTCTCGTCGCCGCCGCTCCTGCTCCTTCGCAGCTGCCTCGCCGATCGTCACCGCATCTGTAGGCACGTCATCCACAACGTACACAGCGTCGCTTTCTGCCGCAGACGGTAGCTGCGGTCCTGGCTCAGGCGATGATCCCTCTGATCCGGCCATTTTTGAGTGATTGAATCGTGGGATACATGTGAGAATGACGAGGGAGAGTGAAAATGAAATACAACAATTGGGATATTACACAATCCCCACGGGTTTACATTTGACACACATGTGTGCCGGACGCGTTAACTTTCACGCGCTACAGTTTCAAATTTTGGATTTTTAATTGCAGCAACAGAAAATGGAATTCCAAAATCGTAACAATCGACTTACTGTAGTTTGTGAAGCTTGCCAATTCCAACTGAGAATCAGCGTTCTGGTTCTGCGTACTTGGCTGCTTTTACACACGCATGTGCATCGCGCGTACTGCTATACTGCTGCTTTGAGCAATTCATAAACACCTGCACGCGTCGTGAGTGACGATCCAACTCTGGCGCGGTAATATACTACTGTATCACACACTCCGCAGCAACAATGGTCGACCCACCGAGACCGGAAAGGCATGTGCTCAACGTTGAGCAGCAACAAACCACAGGTGCGGAGTTATTTGCTTTCTGAGCAAAGATTATATTTTGCACATTGTTAACATAAGTTCAACAAGATTCCCCCACTGTCACTACTACCAAACAGAATGATCCACCACTACCGCAACGGCCGCGCGACGAGGATCTTTTTAAAGCTGCTGTGGGCGGCACGCAGAGTATGAGTGCTACAGCACCAAGATCACGAGCGTTTACTTCCGTTCTCGACGATGAGATCATGTCGTCTTCAGATGAGGAAGGTGATGGTGCTGAGACCGAGGTCGAGACTGTTGCACCGCGCCCAAAACGAGGAAGAGGATCAAGAGGAGGAGCACGTGGAGGGAGTACAGCAGCTGGTGCAAAAGTTGGGAGAGGAAGAGGACGGGGACGAGGACGGGGACGAGGGCAGGGGGTAACGCGTGGACAAGGTATGGATGTTTTCTCAATCATGCCGCATGCCGCCGGGGAAAGTGATCTCGACGCAGACGGCGACGTCGCGATGACGAGTGACAGCGCTGTGGCTCCTACACGTGGACGTGGAAGTCGAGGAAGTCGTGGAAGTAAGGGAACTCGTGGAACAGGACGAGGACGCGGTCGCGGACGTGGAAGAGGTATTAAGTTGGGAACGGTTGATATTCCTGGCACACCTGGATCGATGAACGTGTACTCTGTGTTTGGGTCGCCGATAGGTAGCATGACACCGCCATCGTCGCCTGAGTTTATGGAGCTTATTGCGGATCCGGAAGTCTCTGTTGACGAGGAGAGTTTCAGCGAAGGCGAGCTCGACGAGCCAGAGCTGAAAGACGAGTCCGGTGACGAGACAATGGACGAGTCGGAAGCTGCGGCGGAGAAAATTAAGAAGAAAAAGAAGAAACACGTACGGCCGGCAAAGTCAGTTGGACTTGATCCCAATCCACGGTTACCTCAGTACGCGCCAGAGATTTCGTTTCTCGTGATGTTCCGCGTAAAGTTTGCAGAGCTGTATGATAAAGTGCCGGATATGGGTCCACAGGATCTCGAAGAAGCGCTTGTTGCTCCGACGCCCGGGCCGATTGTTACAAAGTTCCTCTGTCGTACGCTTGGAATCGTGCTGAATCGCAAACGGCCAGTGGAGACTGCGACTTACGGGCGAGCGCTTGAAGAAGCTGTGAATGCACACGGCGCCGCGTATTGGGGCGCGCATAACAAGAATGGCCCGTTTTTTCAAGGCGCAAAGTTTCAGGATATGGACTGGAACGACCGGTTAGAAGTGCTTGTTGCGCTAGCTCATTGGGCGCTTTCTAGCGATACCGTGAGGAGGATTCTTGAGACGGTCTATGCGGGCGAGACGAGACACTCTGAAGAAGCCGAGAATCTGAACGTTAATCCGATTGGAATGGATGATCAGCGGAACAGGTACTACATGATCGAGGGACTGAATGATACGCGATTCCGGCTGTTTTGCGAGACGAATCCGCATCGCACGATAGTGAATTGGACACCGGTGGCGAGTACACATGATGAGTTGAAAGCGTTTATCGAGGATGTTTCTGCGAAAATAAGGCCCGAGTCGAAGCATGCGCCAATGCTTGTGGAGAAACTACAAGATCAGCTCCCGAGGTTGTTTGCAGGCGAACTGAAGCGTGAGAAACGATCTGTGCGTAACGCGAAGAAACCAGTGTATGATGAGAACGCGTTGTCGTCTCGACGAAGTCGGAGTACGGATGATGGGTACGTTGGGAGGACGAGAGGCAAGAAAGTGGATTATGCACATACGGTTGATTATGGAGATGATGAGGATGATGAGGAGGAAGAGGAGGAAGGGGAGTATACTGCTCGCGATGAAGGGAAGATGGATGTGGATGATGCGGATGGGAATGAGAAAGATGGGGAGCAGCTCGATGGGGAGGGTGAAGAGGAGCTGCTGTTTGATGATGAAGATGATGACGAGGGAGGGGATGATGAAGATGATGCTGATTTTGTCGGGTAAACCGACGCAGGTGTATAGTATGTATGTTTGTCACGAATAGATCTTTTTACGATGTGTGAATAAGTTAAAATCAAGGAATGCTCCGGAGCACCCTTGGATAAAGATTGATTGATAAAATGGTACAAAAGACGGAGACCACAGACTAGCTGGGTCGCGAAAGTAACAGATTATAAGAAATGAAGAAATGGCAAAATAAAAATCGAGAGGCAGGAAAGATCAATAAAGACGAGATTCAACGCACTGCGTCAATTCAAGTTTCTTTTTTCTTTTTGTTTCCAGGGAGAGTGGTTTACAACAGATCGTACTTGACAAACTCCTCGTAGAGAGTCTTGCCGAGACGAGCAGGGGACTTCTCGACCGCGACACCGGCAGCCTGGAGCGAGGCGATCTTGGAGGCAGCATCGCCCTTGCCGCCAGAGATGATGGCACCGGCGTGACCCATGCGACGGCCGGGGGGAGCGGAGACACCGGCGATGAAGGAGCAGACGGGCTTGGGCTGGGCGCGGGTAAGGTTGTACTGCTTGAGGTACTCCGCGGCCTCCTCTTCGGCGGAACCGCCGATCTCACCGATCATGATGATGCCGTCGGTGGCGTCGTCCTCAAGGAAGATCTTGAGGGCGTCGATGAAGTTGGTGCCGGAGAAGGGGTCACCGCCGATACCGATGACGAGAGACTGGCCGAGACCGACGTTGGTGGTCTGGTTGACGGCCTCGTAGGTGAGGGTACCGGATCTGGAGACCACACCAATGCGCCCGCGCTTGTGGATGTAGGAAGGCATGATGCCGATTTTGCACTGCTCGGGGGCGATGATGCCGGGGCAGTTGGGGCCGACGAGACGGGTCTTGCTCTGGGTTTTGAGCATGTCGACGACGCGGACCATGTCGTGCTGGGGGATGCCCTCGGTGATGCAGACGACCAGCGGGATTTCTGCAGCAATGGCCTCCTCGATGGAGGCGGCGGCGAGGGGAGGGGGGACGAAGATGGCGGACGCAGAAGCTGGAGAGAGCGGTGTGAGAAGACGGGAAGCAGAGAACAAGAGGAAGACAAAGACAAAGACACTTACCACCAGTCTCCTTGATAGCGTCCTCGACGGTGGCGAAGATGGGGAGACCGAGATGGGTCTGGCCGGCCTTCTTGGGGTTGGTTCCACCGACGATCTTGGTGCCGTACTCGAGGGCCTGGGTGGCATGGAAGGTGCCCTGGCGGCCAGTGAAGCGTGAAAGGAGGAGTCAGCAGGCGGGGATTGGCGCCAGCGAATAAGAGTACTTATCTTGGTAGATGACCTTTGTGTCGCTGTTGATCTTGAGGTTGTAGACGGTGTCGGCGTAGTCTGCGCGGGCGGCGGAGGACGAGAACGCGCGCTTGGTGAGGGCGCTGGAGAGAGAGAGAGAAAGAGAGAGAGAAGGTTAGCAGCAGGAGCGGCAGTTGCGCAATTGCGCAATTGAGGCGGGATAAAGACGTACGCGGCACCCTTGCGGGCAGCAGAGGATCTGAGGGCGAGCATTGTGCGGACGGCGGGGACTGGGGAGGAGGGGGGGGAGGGGTGGAGGGGGAGGGACGAGGGGCGGTGAAGAGGAGCCGGAGGAGGAGGAGGAGGAGAAGAAGCGACGGGTCCGGAACAGAAGAAAACAAACCCGCGGGACGCCCACACGTACAAACGCCGCTGTTCGCTCACACGCCCCCGTGTCCCCCTCGCACACCGCCCCGTGATAGGCCAGACCTGCCTCCGTCGCGCGTCTGGCCGGTTTGGCTACTCGATATTTGGCTATTTCTGCGGTCTGTGTTTCTCGTCAGGCTTGTTGCAGCCCCGAACAATCGCTTGCGCGCGGAGCTCCAGGCTGCCGGCCAAGGTGGGGGGGTGCAGCGGCGGCCTGGAACGGCTTGCCGACGCCCAGTCAGCGCTTATCTAACGACTTGGATCTCGTATACAATATGTACACATAAAAGCAGTTTCATTCATTATTTTAATTACTCAACCCAAGTTACTCGTAAAGTCTATGTATATTTAACAAACAGCGGCCAAACGGCCTCCCAAAAACGTCGCTCAATACAGCAGGCGCGTGAGGATCTTGAACGGCGTCCGCTCGAGCTTCTCGTACAGATCGCGGATGTCGGCCGCGTCAACGCCCGAGATGTCGGCCATGAGGTACGCAATGTCGCCGCGCGAGTCCGAGAACTGCTTGTCGATGTTGTGCTCGGCGAAAATCTCGTTGACGGTGCGCAGCACACCGGGCACGTTCGAGTGCACGTACAGCACGCGCACGTGGTTCTCCTCCTCGAGCGTGAGCGAGCGCAGCGACACCTCGGGAAAGTTCACGGCGCCAATCGTCGTGCCCTCGTTGATGTACCGCACAAGCGCCTGGCCGACCTCGATTCCGATCGCCGACTGGGCTTCCTCGGTGCTGCCGCCAATGTGCGGCGTGAGGATCAGGTTCTTGAGGCTCGCGAGGTCGTCGGCCCATGTGTTGAGCGCGGTGTCGAACGTGGGTCCGTTCTTCGCGGGCTCGTTCGGGTACACGTCGAGGCCGGCACCGGCCAGCTTGCCCGAGCGCATGCCGTCGATGAGCGCGGGAATGTCGACGACCGAGCCGCGCGACAGGTTGAGCAGGTACGCGCCGTTCTTCATGGCCGCGATCTGGGCAGCGCCGATCATGTTCTTGGTCTCGGGCAGCGCGGGGACGTGGAGCGTGATGAAGTCGGCCTCGTGCAGCAGGTCGTCGAGCGTGGGCACCTGCTTGGCGGTGCCGAGGGACATCATGGGCGTGACGTCGTAGAAGACCACGGACATGCCCATGGACTCGGCGAGGACGGAGAGCTGGGCGCCGATGTGGCCGTAGCCGACGATGCCGAGGGTCTTGCCGCGGATTTCCCAGCAGCCGGCCGAGACCTTGTTCCAGACGCCGCGGTGCATTTCGTTTGAGCGGTCGGTGAACTGGCGAGCGAGAGCGATGATCTCGCCGATGACGAGCTCGGCGACGGAGCGCGAGTTGGAAAACGGCGAGTTGAAGACCGCGATGCCGTGCTTGGCGGCGTACTCGGTGTCGACCTGGTTGACGCCGATGCAGAAGCAGCCGACAACGACGAGGTTGCGGGCCTCGGCGAGGACGCGCGCGGTGAGCTTTGTTTTAGAGCGGATGCCGATGGCGTGGACGTCGCTGTGGAGGGGTGTTAGAGCGATTAGAGCGATTAGAGCGATTAGAGCGAGTGATAGACTTACCGGATCTTCTCGATGAGCTCGTCCTCGGGCAGCGAGGTCTTGTGGAACTCGACCTGGTAGCCCTGATCGGTGAGGATGTCGACGGCGGTCTGGTTGACGTTCTCGAGCAGCAGGATCTTGATGTCCTCTGTGGCAAAGGGCTTGAGGACCTTTTGCGCGGGCTGGCGCATGGAGGCGCGACGGACGCCGGCGCCGGGGAAGTAGGACGAGGGCGGCGAGCCGGAAAAGCTGATGCCGGGCGACGTGACAGACCCGGGCCCGGCGAGGAAGGAGCTCTGGGGCGACGAGCTGAGCCTGACGGCGTTCTGGAACGAGTTGGAGAGCTCGGAGTTGATGAGCCGGGGGGACGTCATGGTGAGCAGAGGGCGAGTGTGGGGGGAGATGGGAGATGTTGGAGGAGGGAAGTGCGCGCCGGGGAGGTTTTAAATACGCGTCCAGAATGACTGATTTACTCGACCATCACCTCCACCACCACCACCACCAAAAACACCAAAAACACCAAAAACACCAAAAACACCAGCACGCGTCCGCTGTCTGTTTACATTCTACCCCTTCTCATCCTCCTCCTCCTCATCCACACCCATGCTGCTCACTGCTCGCCCCCGGCCCGCAATGCCTCCCCGGACTCGCCCGCAAAATTTTTTCACTAGCCACACACGGTGACGCGATGACAAGCTCGCTCCGCCACACGCACAGCCTCACTTACGTAACACGTTAGTGTATACAGTATCATAAGTATATAGAGCTGGTCAACTATAAATATATATATGTATAGTCAGTTATAACTAGAGTATAGCAATTACAAGGCAAGGCAGTTCAAATCATTCAGTCCTCTTTTCTCACTCCGCCAATCGCTCAAATCCAAAACCACTCTCGACGATTATCCGCGACTACGACTGCTTGCACTCCGCAGCCTCCTGCTTGGGCTTCGCGTCGCCGTCCTCGCCGTCATCATCCTCGTCGCCGTCCTCATCGTCGCCGTCCTCGTCGTCTTCGTCGTCCTCATCGTCGTACTCGTCCAGACCCTCGTCGTCGTACTCGTCCATGTCGTACGCAAGCGCCTCCCCGGTGTACCAGTCAACCGCCCGCGGTATGAGCTTCTCCTTGATCTCCTCGCCAAGCTGGTAGTCGAGCTGCAGCCGCTCCTCCAGGTCCTCTGGCAGATCCTCGTCCGCGTCCTCGTCGTCCGAGTCCGGCGCGACCGGCGGACTGAAAAAGTTGAAAAAGCTCTCCTTGGGAATGATCTTCTCGATCGTGCGCGTCGCCTTCGTGTGCTTGTTGCGCTGCTTCTTCTTCTCCACCCGCACCGTCAGGTTCTTGCCGCTCTGCCAGTTGATCTCGTCGCCCACCGCGTGGTCGTAGATGTAGTCGCCGTCCCGCGTGGTCTCCGTCTGGTAGTAGTAAGTCTTGGTCAGCGTGGTGTTGTCGAAAAACTCGTTCGGCGCAAAGTCAAACAGCAGCTTGAAGCCGGGCTCCTCAATGTACTCCACGCGAATGTTGGTCAGAAACTTGAGCGCCTCCTCGTCCGCCTCGGTGATCGTGTCGGCCAGCTCGGGCATGTTCTTGAGCGCCGTCAGCCAGAACTCGGGAATGCCCTTCGCGTCCGCGGGGATGGGCGACTCGGTCTCCTCATCCTTGGGCTCGTCGTCCTCATCGTCCTCCTCCTCCTCCTCTTCAGCCTTGCCGGCCTCGATGAGCTCGGGGGTGGGCTCGACATCGCCGGCAATGATCTCAGAGCGCTTGGCCAGAACGGGCGCGTACTTGGCGGCAAACTTGCGCTCGAGCTCGGTGACCTCCTTGCGGAACTCGGCCTCGAGCAGGTCGTACTCCTTCTGGAGGCCCTTGAGGCCGTGGACACGGGCGCGGACGGGGGCGGGGAGAGACTCGATGTAGCCAGACGACTGGCCGACAAGCGTGCCGAGCTTGCCCTGGATCATGGAGAGCAGTGCTGGGTTGTTTGCAAGGCCTGCGACGACAGCATTCTTCTCTAAAAAGATGTTAGTAAAAGAAGTAAAACCAGCGAGGTGGTGGAGGTGGAGGTGGCGATAGCAACGCGTGTGCAGACGGGATCGAGCGTGATGGACTACGACAAGATCCAAAGGTCGCATACAACACATGACCATGTTTCCATGAAACAAACGCGTCGCACACATACGCCACACACACACGCTCTCTCTCTCTCTCTCTCTCTCTCTCTCTCTCTCGCTCACGTACCCTCTTCAGGAATGGTCGACACCGACGGCTGGGACGCATGGGACGCGATGTAAGAGTTGTTTGCGGAGGACGGGGTGTTCTGGGGCGTGGGCGCGCCAGCCGCGAGATCGGAGATGCGCTTGTTGCGAATAGGCTCGGCCATGGAGACGACGGGGGCGCGAAGAAGGGGGGGAAGAAGGGCCGGAGGGGGTAAACAGGTAAACAAAGAGCAGCGGAGACGACTCGAGTGGCGATCCAACGACCTTTTTTTTCGGCCCTGGGGCGTTTGTTGGGATGGACGTCAGCAGCAGCAGAGCCGCGGGGCTCGTGGACGTGTCAGCGCAGCCAAGGGATCCGTGCTGTCAGCGCGCGAGTGGCCCGTACCCGGTCCCCAAACACCACAACAAACGCGCCACGTTCCGGCCTCCTGCACAAAGCGTCTGCTCCCCGACGCGCTCCCCATCTCCCCGCCGTCGCGTCCACCCGCGTCTTCCTTCCGCGTCTCGCGTTTTGCTCCGTTCAATCGCGTCTGGCTTTTGTTTGTTTACTCCACGTCGCGTCGCGTCTCCGCTCCCCGACGTCCCCTCCGCGCCTCTCCAGCACCTTCGACGCGCGCGTGAAGTCCTTCCCCTGGCGCGTCCTGTCTCGCTCTCTCCCTGTCCTTCTCCTGCCCTTCCCGCCCGCTTCTCCTCCCCGTTGATCATCCACAATGGTCTCCTACTTCGAGGTTGGCACGTACGTACTTCTATAACCCCCTTCTTCTGCCATTGATGGTTCCGGACGCGTCGCGTCGCTGACATTCCGTGTCCACACTCCTCCCGCACCCGCGATCCTTCGCTAACAACCCCCCTCAGGCGCTGCTGGCAGCCAGACGACAAGGAAGGCTGGGTCGCGGCCGAAATCACCGCAAAGGATGTCGACGGCGACAACGTCACTCTCGAGGTCACCCTCGCCTCCGGATCCGTACGTCCACCCCCTCTCTCCATCGCCCTCCCATCTCTCCTCACTAACCCCGCCATCCAGAAAAACACCATCACTTGCCGCCTCGACGAGCTTAATGACGAAAACAGCAAGTCTCTTCCGCCTCTTGCCAATCCTCCGGTTCTCGAGGCCAGCGAGGACCTCACTGACCTGTCCTACCTCAATGAGCCCGCCGGTATGTTTCCCTGGCTCTTCATCTGTCTTCCTCTAATACTTAACACATTACAGTTCTTCACGCAATTCGCATGCGCTACCAGCAGCTCAACATCTACACCTACTCCGGTATCGTCCTCATCGCGACAAATCCATTCCAGCGCGTCGACAATCTCTACACCCCTGATATGATCCAGCTCTACTCTGGTAAGAAGCGCGGCGAGCTCGAGCCCCATCTTTTCGCCATTGCCGAGGACTCCTATCGGTGCATGATCCGCGATCAGAAGAACCAGACCATCGTCGTTTCCGGCGAATCTGGTGCCGGCAAAACCGTCAGCGCAAAGTTCATCATGCGTTACCTCGCAACCGTCGAGGACAGCGACAAGCGCGGTGCCACCAAGTCGACCTCTCTCAGCAAGACCGAGGAGCAGATCCTGGCCACCAACCCAATCATGGAGGCCTTTGGTAACGCCAAGACTACCCGCAATGACAACTCGTCTCGTTTCGGCAAGTACATTGAGATCCTCTTCGACTCTACTCCGGACATCGTCGGTGCTAAGATTCGCACATACCTTCTCGAGCGTTCTCGTTTGGTATTCCAACCCGCCACAGAGCGTAACTACCACATCTTTTATCAGATCTGTGCTGGCGCAACTGACCAGGAGCGCGAGGACTGGCACCTCCTTCCCGTGTCTGAGTACACTTATCTCAACCAAGGCGGTGACCCAGTGATCCCTGGCGTTGACGATGCTGAGGAATTCCGTATAACCAAGGAAGCGCTGTCCACTATTGGTATTAACGACGAAATGCAACAAAGCGTGTTCAAAATGCTCAGCGCTCTGCTTTACATTGGCAACATCGAGATCAAAGCTGGACGAAACGACTCAAATCTCTCCTCTGACGAGCCATCGCTCAAGGTTGTTTGTGAGATGCTTGGCATTGATCCGTTTTTGTTTGCAAAGTGGACAACAAAAAAGCAGATCACAACTCGCAGTGAAAAAATCGTCACAAACCTCAACTACAAGGCTGCCGTCGTCGTTCGTGATTCCGTCGCAAAGTACATTTACTCTGCGCTTTTTGACTGGCTCGTCGCTCTCATCAACCGCAGTCTTGCGTCAGCCGAAGTTGAAGAGGCCGCAAAAACTTTCATCGGCGTGCTTGATATCTACGGTTTCGAGCATTTCCAGAAAAACTCGTTTGAGCAATTTTGTATCAACTACGCCAACGAGAAATTGCAGCAGGAGTTCAACCAGCACGTATTCAAGCTCGAGCAGGATGAGTACGTGCGCGAGGAGATTGAATGGACGTTTATCGAATTCTCTGATAATCAGCCGTGTATCAACCTGATCGAAGCACGTATTGGAATTTTGTCTCTTCTCGATGAAGAATCGCGTCTCCCGGCCGGTTCCGACGATTCGTGGATTCAGAAGCTGTACTCTAACTTTGACAACGACAAGCACAAGGCTTATTTTAAGAAGCCCCGTTTCGGCAAGACCGCGTTTACTGTCCATCACTACGCTATGGATGTAACCTACGAGTCTGAGAACTTTATTGAGAAAAACCGCGACACGGTGCCCGATGAGCATCTTGAGCTACTGTTATCTTCTAGCAACGAGTTCCTCAAAGATGTCTTACAGACCTCAATCGAAGCAAACAAGCCTGAGGCAGCCCCTGCTGCTCAGTCTGGCCCGCCAAAGGGTCGCGTGGGACCGATGGCTAATCGCAAACCCACTTTGGGTGGAATTTTCAAAAGCTCACTGATCGAGCTCATGAACACAATCAACTCGACAAACGTGCATTACATTCGTTGTATCAAGCCCAATGAGGCAAAAGTTGCTTGGCAATTTGATGGTCCCATGGTTCTGAGTCAGCTGCGTGCTTGCGGTGTGTTAGAGACCATTCGAATTAGTTGCGAAGGCTTTCCTACTCGATGGACGTTTGAGGAGTTTGTCAACAGATACTACATGCTTGTTAACTCCTCGAACTGGGCCAACTCGATTCCGGAAATTGCAGACGCAATCCTGTCAAAGAGCATCACTCAGCCCGACAAATACCAGCTTGGTAAGACTAAGATCTTCTTCCGTGCGGGTATGCTCGCGTACTTGGAAGGTTTACGGTCCGCTCGTCTGTTTGAGTGCGCCGTCATGCTGCAGAAAGTGTTCCGCCGTACATACTATCAAAACCAGTACAAGGCTATCCGCCAGTCGATTTACGATGTCCAGTGCTTTTCGCGCGGCTACCTTGCTCGACAGCGCGCAGAAAAGGCAAAGCTCGATCTTGCGGCTACCAAGATCCAGACTATGTGGCGTGCGTACTTTGCGCGTACTCAGTTCATCAACGTGCACGAAGGAACAATCAAGGTCCAGACTTTGGCCCGTGGTTATCTTATTCGACATACTTTGCTAAAGAAGCAGAAGGAGGAGGCTGCTACGCTCATCCAGAGTGCCGTGCGCGGTTACGCTGCGCGTAGAGAAAGCCAGCGCCAGACTGACCAGGTCGTCAAGGTGCAGAGTCTGTGGCGCCGCAAGACCGCCAAGGCTGAGTTTTTGCGTCGCAAGGCAGAGCTTCAATCGGCGAGTCACTTCAAAGAGGTTTCGTACAAGTTGGAGAACAAGGTGGTTGAACTTACCCAGACGCTTGCGAGCAAAAACGCCGAGAACAAGAAGCTGCTCGAACAGATTGGTCAGATCGAGGTACAAATGAAGTCGTGGCAAGATCAGCATAGCTCGCTTCAGAAGTACGCCAAGGAGCTCGAGGAGGAAGCATCGGGAGCCAACACCCATATGGAGAAGTCGCAAGAGCTCGAGGCGAAGCTAGAAGAGATGAGCGCCAAGTATAATGAAACGCTGAGCTCGCTCGAGGCTCGCGAGGCGGAAGCAGAGGAGACGCGCAAGAGACTGACTAGCCGAACTGAGGAACTTGAGGCTGCG
The DNA here is from genome assembly GCA_030705025.1 of Myxozyma udenii. Taxonomy (NCBI): domain Eukaryota; kingdom Fungi; phylum Ascomycota; class Lipomycetes; order Lipomycetales; family Lipomycetaceae; genus Myxozyma; species Myxozyma udenii. The sequence continues at coordinate 46,943 of JANIWG010000079.1, forward strand.
CTAAAGAGCTTAGAAGATGAGAAGCGGGAGACCGAAAAGAGCTTGAATGAGCAGATTGAGCACCTCCAAAAGCAGGTAGAGACTCTGAAGTTACGGCCGGCTGTTGCGGCGCCAGTTAACGGGTCCGCCGAGAACCCTGACTCGAAGCGTGGCGGTATGCTCATGGCTGTCACCCAGGGCCCGCAGATGCCGGTGAAGAGCGCGCGGCCGAACAAGCGGCACAGCACGAACGGCGTTGCCATGGAAGAATCAGGACTTCGTACGCCGGAACGATATAACCCTCGTCCCGCGTCGATGATTACTGCGCCGACGACGTCGCCAGGTTACTTTGCAGCGTTTGGTGACGCCGAGAACGACGAGTTTACTGCCGAATCGAGCGTGGATATGGAAATCAAAAGCGTGCTTGACCGATCCGAGATGCTTCAGATTGAAGTCGTTCGTGGTTTGGTTCAAACGCTCAAGATTCCGCAGCCCACTACGGAGAGCCCAGCAAGCCAGAACGAGGTGCTGTTCCCTGGTCATATTGTCAACCTGATTACGTCTGAGATGTGGCGGTTAGGATATGTTAAGGAGTCAGAGATTTTGCTTGGAAATGTGATGCAGGCTATTCAGACCAAGGTGATGAAGTACGAAGGCGAGGAGGTGCTTATGCCCGGTGCGTTTTGGCTGTCAAACGTGCACGAAATGCTGTCGTTCGTGGACGTGGCAGAGTCGCAGATCATCCAGAACCAGATTGACCAGAACATGAGTGAGATGGATTCGCGGGAGTACGAGCGGCTCGTGAGTCTCGTGCGACACGATTTGGAGAACTTGGAGTTTAACATTTACCACACGTGGATGAAGCAGTTGAAGAGCATGCTGAACAAGCTGATTATTCCAGCGGTGATTGAGTCGCAGTCGTTGCCGGGATTCATGACGAACGAATCAAACCGATTTTTCAAGATACTAAGCCAGTCGACGCCGCAGTACACGATGGATGATTTGTTGAGTTTCTTGAACCGGGTGCGGAACGCGATGAAGGTTTACTTTTTGGAGGATCAGGTGATTCTGCAAGCATTGTTTGAGCTTCTGCGGTTGGTGGGCGCGACTGCGTTCAACGACTTGCTGTCTCGACGCAGCTTTTTGTCGTGGAAGCGAGGATTGCAGATTAGCTACAACATCACACGGATTGACGAGTGGTGCAAGGCCAACGATATGGCTGAAGGTACTCGGGAACTTGAGCATTTGATGCAGGCGACGAAGCTGTTGCAGTTGAAGAAGGCGTCGTTGAACGATATCCAGATCATTTACGACATTTGCTGGATTCTCAACCCGGCTCAGATTCATAAGTTGATTAGCCAGTACCACATTGCGGATTACGAGAACCCGATCAGCTCGGAAATCTTGAAGGTGATAGCGGCGCGGGCGGTTGCGTCGCCGCCAGATACGTTGATGATGGATACGGTGCCGTTGGATGATAGCGGTCCATTTGAGATTGCAGATCCTCGTGAACTGCATTGTTTGGAGTCGTATATGCCAGCTTGTAAGTTTTTTTTTTTTGCTGACTTTGATGATGAGGAGTGCGGTGGCTAACGAAATGACAATAGGGCTGCAAGTGCCGACGCTGAAGAAGTTTACGGAGCTTACACGGCAGAGAGAGTAAGAATGAGAAAGAGGAGGAGAAGACTGTGATGATATATATATACATACATAATAAGCACACAAGGCGTTTCTTCATATATTTGCTCTGCGTGGAATCTTTTCTTTATTTGTATTCCAAGCAGCGGTCAGCGATAAGCTGAGTCGTCGGCAAATTTGATTTAAGAAAGTTTTTTTTTATTTTTTTTTTTTTCATTTCATTTTTTTAACCCCCATTTGTTGATCTGAATTTTGAGATTATGATGATATGACGATGTACAAAGAGTAGACAGAGAGAGTTTTACACAATAGTTATGAGATATATAAATACAAATGATGTTGAAGAATTCTACAAGCAGTATACAGGAGCAGCACAGGAATCGCCGTCAAACACAACCCAGTTCTGGATCGGTTGTTCTTTGCGGGCGAGAGCGTTGAGAATATCTTGACCGAGCATACCACCGAGGATAGCAGCGACAGGGGAGAATTCGGCTTCGATACTGCGGAGGAAAGCGGAGGAAAAAGAGGTCGTGACGATACTGGCTGGAAGACCGAGAGCGCGAGTTTGATCGAGGACAAGGTCGTGGAAATCAGTTGGGGAGATGGAAGCGATGGATTCCGGGGCAGTGGATTCGAGGTGCCAGAGTGCTGTTTCTGTGAGTGCGAGAAAAGACAAAAGAGAGCCAAAATACGGACCTTTGAGAGCAGGAAAGACAGAAGGCACTTTGATTTGCATTCGTGGTCGCAGTTTAGAAAGAGCGTCTGATTCGAGGGAAGATTTAAGTGGTTTGTAAGTTTCCGTCTTTGTGAGAACTTCTTTAAACTTTGCGCCGTCTTTCGAGACGACAATATCGACGATTGAGCGGGTCGGAGTTTCAGGGCCAAGTTTTGTTGTGATATTTGGCTTTTCACGCTCGACGGTGAAGGAGTGAGAAATGAGGTCGACGAAGATGAAGCCGTAGAGGCCATGGAGCGCGCCGGCGTAGAACGGCTTGGAAAGTGACCGGCAAATGGAATTTATTGAAATCAAGTCGGATAGAGGAAGTTGAGTTGCGACGACAATGTCAAAGTCGGCGTAAAAGTCGGGGGATTTACTGCGAAAGTCGGACGGGTCCGCAAAGACTTTGACGCGGGGGTTCAGGGATTGGATGCGTGGAAGTGCAGCTTGTGCTCGCTTTTTTTTTTGTTCCCGTGTTAGCTTGTTTCCATTCAAAAAAAAACAAATAAAAACGCACGTTCGAGCCGGCGTCGGACTCCTCGAGAAAGAATTGCGCGCCGAGATCCGCGTTCGTAACGACTGTGGAATCAATGACTGTGAGAGATCCGATGCCTGCGAGCACGATGTTTTTCGCAATTTCGTTGGCAAGTGCGCCCATTTGAACCATCAGCACGCGAGAAGCGCGCATGCTTAATGAATTCAAGCAGTCAGTTCAAAGCAAGAGGAATTGAAAGTAGTAAGGAGAAAGAAAAGACGTACCGCGCCTGCGCGTCAACGCCCCAGAGACGAATCTGGCGGTCGTATAGCGCGATCTCGTCTTGATAGTTAGAGATGCAAGTATCCTAAAGCTGACTGTACTTACCAGCTGAGATCTCCTGTTTGGTTGCGTCCGCCATGGGAGAAAAAGAGAGAAAGATGGAGGCTGTCGACTTCGAGGAACGCGTTGACGCGCCGAGACGAGAAGACGCGGAGTACGTCCACAAGCCCCGTTTCCAGATTAGGCAGGTGTCAGCTATGCTCCCACTGCTCCCACCGCTGACTGCAGATGCGATACAGACGCCTCCCCCGTCTCCGCCCCCATCCCGTCTGGATCTCAGAAGCCTCTGGTTGTCCTTCCCGGTACTGTTTGTTTACATTGCTTCCAGTGCGCGACGCGTCTTTGGTCATGAGTGCATTTTCCTCGCGTCCCGCAGACCGCAGGGACGACGCGTCCCCCACGCGTTCCGCCCGGACCCCGGCCCCAGCCCCGCCTCCGCCGCCACTCCCCGCGCCCGCTCTCCTCGTCCGCCCGTCGTCTCGCCCACTCACGCTTCCGCCTCCGCCCGCGTTTCTCAGATCCGCGTATGAGCGCGCCGAGGCATCTTCTGCGTCTGAGCAGGACTCCTATTCCGGCTCCCGAGACGCTGACGAAACCGAGACTAACGCGATTGACCGGCACCGGCGCGACGCCACGTTTCCCGATTTCGGGTTCGTCAGATCGCGCAGTAGACTGGCCCGGCCGCGGCAACGGGCACAACTGAATCCCCGGCCGCAGCAGCAACAGCAATTGTTGTCGTCGGCACAGTCCTCAGATTCGTCTCCATCACTCCTGCTACATCCGTCCTCGCCGCGACCTCACTCAGCCTCGACGTCGACGGGTTACGTCACCTCGTTGCGCAGAACGAACTCGCTTCGCCGGAGAGAAAATCCGTATATTCTCGAGCACTCTTCGAAACGGAGACGCAAAGACATGGACTCGTCTGAGGCCCTCTGGGCTGAGAAACCCACTCAGATGACTATGAAGATGGTCTACTGCGACGGCGGATGGCATAGTGATGAGTATCTTCCTGATAAGTATGCATTTCGAACTCACGTTTTTTGACCTTGACTGACCTTTGATTCAGTGTTTTGTCGTCAAACCAGCTCGTTTATTGCACTCAGAAATCCCGGTGCAACATGATCTTGCGCCACAGATCCAACAAGCCCTTCTCTCTGCAATCCGTAACCATCAAGGCCCCGACGAACGGTTTCACCTGTCCAGTCCAGCAAGGCTATGTCTATGTCTCGATGAACAAAGACGACCTTGTGCCCCGCACAAAGTTCGACGACATTGACCCGTCTTACGCCGAGTCCTCCGCCGCATTTCCCGCGTCAATCGAGTACTCTGTCAGCACGGCTCGGCCTTCATTAATACGACGCGCCCTCGACTCATACTGGTCGAACTCCGACTCTCTTCCGTCGGTACCAGACTTTGCGCCCGAAGAATTGTTCTTTGATTTCAACAGTTACGAGCGAATTGAGTCATTTGCTCGCGAATCCGCAGACCAGCGTGCACCAACCGGTGGCTCAACTGGCTTTGCTTCCTCCATGAACATGGGCGAAGATAATGGCTACACTCGGAGTCCTTACGACGCCCCATTCACAGGCTGGCGAAGCACACTCAATCTGTTGCAGAATTCACGCGGCGGTACAAACGAACGTGGTTCAAACACTCGCGGTGACGATGACTTTGTTAGTTCCCGTGGAAGCAGACCTCGGTACTCACAGCAGTCAGGAACACGGCAGGTGCGGATCATCAATACCGAAAACATTGTACTTCCCTCCGACGAGCCATCCAATTCTCACGACACTTCATCATCAGGTCCGCCATCACTTCCTCACACAGACTCTCTCATCCTCGAACCTGTCGCACGATTCAAAATCCCCGAAAACAGATCCCGCTGCACAATCACTTTCGCGACTCCGCTATCTGCATGCTACGTCTACATCAAATTCTTTAGTACCGATCCAAAGCGAAATATCGATATCGAAGGTGTGCATATCAACGGATTCATCGGTCCGCGCGCGTTTCCAAAAATCACGTTGCGTTAAATATTTAGGCGTGCTTATGGAGTTTTCATTATTATTTTACATATGGGCGATCGCGGATTGGGGGCAATGCATTTTGAGAGTGTAGGTTGGGTTTTTGTCATTTAAATTAGTGGAAGTTATCAATATATCACATTATAAGAAAAGAAACTCTGGTTTACAGTATCACTGCTTTTACGTATGTCACAGGTAAATATACAATCGGCACATTTCACTTCCTCCTTCTATGCCGTCTTCCACTATCACGTCCACCACCCCATCCAGGCGATGGTGTTCGCGCTCTCAATCTCCTTCCAAAATCCAATCCGTGGTCGTTACTTCTCGAGCCCAAATCACCAACGTCACGCCGTCCAGAACCCTTCGCAAGCTCCCGCTGACGCTCCCGCTCTGCACGCTCTCGCTGTCGCTCTCGTTCAATTGCTTCCAGCTTGGCTTGACGTTGTAACCGAAGTGCCTCGGCGCTGCCCTCAGGTGGCGCAGCTGTGGTACTCTTGTTGTCATTACCACTATGACGCGATCCCAGTCGATTGCTTAGACCGCTCGAGGCGGCAGATGACGATGGTCCAGTTTGCGCTGACGCGGGTGCAGTAGGCACAGGTTTTCGAGTGTCGGTATCTCGCCGTTCACGTTCACGTTCACGTTCACGTTCCCGATCATTATGATCGCGGTTCCTATCACCACGACGCTCACGCTCACGATCGTGGCGATTACGACTTTGACGAGAATCTGCGTCTCGTCCACGACCGCGTTCACGTTCACGTTCCTTTTCACGCTGTCGCTCTCTTTCACGCTCGCGCTCGCGCTCGCGCTCCCGTTCTCGCTCCCGCGCACGCTCACGTTCCCGAGCCCGATCTGTCTCTCGCGCCCGTTCCCGCTCTCTATCCCTCGCACGTTCCCGCTCCCTCTCCCTCGGCGGTGTTCTCTCTCTCCGTGTTTCATCTCGTCGACTCCGTTTTCCAGCCCTATCGCGCTCGCGATCATCTTCGCGCCGACCTCCTCGTACGCGTTTCCGGCTGCTTGAATCAGGGACAACTGATTCTTTGTACACTTCTGGCATTGACGGCGCGATTGGCGGCTCGGACTTTGTCGCTGGTGCAGTCGGCACAGCTTTGACGCTTGTAGTCGCTGCGCGTAGCTTGGTTAGTGCAGCAAGGTCGACTTCTTCATCATCATCGTCGTCCAAAAACGACATGTCGATTCCAAGATCATTGCGCTGTGACCGCTTCTCCTTTGTTTTGGCTAGATCAGGAGCTGCCGCAGGTGCGGCTACTGATTTTGGCTCTTCGCGCTTGGGCTCGGGTGTGAATGAGCGACTGCGACTGGAGCTTCTGCTGCGGGAAATACTGCGGCTTCGACTGCGTGAGGATACAGATCGCGAAGATACCGAACGAGACCGCGACCGCGACCGTGACCGAGAGCTGGAAGAGTACGATCGAGACCGCGACCGCGAGTCAGACCTCGAGTACGACCGAGATCGTGACCGAGATCGCGATGACCTTGACGAAGATCGCGACCGTGATCTTGATGGTGTGCGTGACCGTGACCGTGACCGCGAACGTCGACGAGCAGGTGACAATGCTTTGTGCTGTGTGCTGCTTTCCCTACCACGATGTTCCTGAGACTGCTCACGACGCTCTACCGATGCCGACTTGCCACGGTCGCTGGTCCGAACCGGGCTGTCTTCGTATTCCTCTCCTGATGTCAAAACACGCACACTATTCGCAGTTAGCTTGTACAAAGTATTGAGTAACAACCAACGCACCTCGAGTTATTATTGCTCCATCTTGGATGCATCTCATGTCGTCCATTCTGTTCGTCTCTCCGCTGTGAGCGAAATTCTCGGTCGTCATCGCCTCTTGAACTGGCGCTTTCGCCACGAATAGAGCGTTCATGGCTTGCACGCTGCTCGGGGCTGGCGTACCGATTTTGAGACCGATTATCACGACGTCGTGGACCAGTAGGCGCATTCAGTAGCTCGACTGGGACATCCGCGATCGAAATTTTCGATTGCGTGCTCTGCGATGACGGCTGGCTACTGATGTTTGGTGATTGCTGACTCCCTCGCGCAGTCTCAGTGCTGACTTCGTCGTTCTCAGGCGCAGGCGTGAGCTCGATTGCAGCACTGCCATTGTTATTAAATCCATACTGGCCGTATGGTCTACCGTTATTCCGCCAATCTTGCATTGATCCGTCTTCGGAACCGAGATGTGAATTCATCTGCATGCCCATTTGCTGCCGATTCATGTATCCATGGTTACCGCCGTACCGACCTCGGTAGTTGCTGCCGTAGCCGCCACGTCCCATCATGCGGTAGCTCTGGTTACCTTGATACATGTTTTGCTGGTAGTATTGCTGTTGCGAGCCATTCATGGTTTCATTTCCGGGGCCATATTGCTGCTGCTGGTGTTGCTGTTGTTGTTGCTGATTCCAGTAGTTGTTGAATTTTGGAGCGTTGTTGTCGCTCATACGGAAACCTTTTTGTTACGAAACAAAGCTAGAGTTAATCAAAATGTTCTTTGTAAAAGAAAAGCATAAACGAGCATTGACAGTGTTTGGTAAGTATACATGAGGAAAATATGACCAAAGGTCATGCACACAGAATGAAGCCAAAAAGGCGTACCAATCTCCTTTCACAAACAAACTGCAATATTCCCGCTTCATGCTGGAGGTGAGCGTACCATTGTTTTGATATCCTTCCATTCCATAGCCAGTATTTCCGTTCGCTCTATTGTTCCATCCCATTTCAAGACCATTATTTATACCGCTATAGCTATTGTACATCGTAAGCGGCGCAGGTACTGCGGGCTGCACAGCGGGCTGCGCAGACTCCGTAGGAGCGCTTGAGATTGAGGCGATGTTGACTTCTGCCGTCTGCGGAGTCGTAAACGATGCAGGATTCTGTCCATGTTAGTAGAACACGTGGAAATTGAAAGCAGACGTACATTCAATGCCTCTGCAAGAACAGGTGTAGGCTGTATCTCAGCCACGGTGGCGCCTTCGACCACAGGTTCGACGACAGTCGGAATCACAACTGGTGGAGTTGGCACGGCTTCAGCCGACACCACTGGATCCGGAGCGGAAGCAGGCATTACTTCAACAGATGCTGGTGGCTTGTTCTTCGCCTTGGCCGCATCACGCGCGTGCTTCTCATTGTGCTTGATAAACACATTTACGGTCGTACGCAGCGAGTTATTCTCCGCGACAGCCGCTGGTGAAGTTCCACATTTCGGGCATGAGTCTGTGATTTTTGACCGGCCTGTAAATTGACAAAAAGTTAGCAGGTGTGCCAGGGTCCATCTCGATGAAAAAAAAAAAATGAAAAAAAAACGTACAGTTTCCGCAGATGTTGGTGCTGCAGCACGTTAGCTTCGCGGGATCAACCGCAAGTTGTCTGCATATTCCACATTTCAAACGCTCGGGGATTCTATTATCACTCGTAATTAGACATGGATGCTTTTAATAACATTACAACAAAGTCACATACGTGAGCTGGTAACCACCTCGACTACTCGAATCAACAGAAGCCATTCCATACACAACAGCCCACAGACGCCGGGGATCCAGAAAACAAAGAAAGCAAAATCAGCGCGCAAAGGCGCAGAAGAAGCAAATATTCAGTCAAAAACCCGAGCAAATAGATTTCTTTCTCTGCGACGACAGAATGCTGGTATTTGTTTATTTGTGTTTGTTTTGCAGAGATTGCTGTTTTACGAGAAATTGCTGCGATCAAAAGACCGAGTTCGTTCTTCGGCGTTTAACTGAGGCTCGTTGAATTTTGCGCAAAAGCTGGAACACGGTCCCCTTTGTTTACATCAGAGACTCCCCGCAGCTCCCCACGCTCCACATCGTATGTTACTGATGTCCGGAGACCACCAGATCACTCGGGCATTTGAATTATGAGCTTCTGTTCTTTATAGAATATGAAATGAATGGAGAACTGACTTCCGCTATCTGTGTCGGATGTCAGTCTAGCAGCCCGGTCGAATGATTCTCCGTTTGTCTGTTTGACTGGCCGCCTGAAGCTCCAATGCGCAGTCACCTCTAACATACCGTGTACAAATACCCCAGAACCAATGAGGTGACGCTGGATATTAGCAGTACTTCCAGCCCGATTAGAACTCTTGGGGCTGCGTTGAAGGATGCGACCATTCTAGCTCTGCGGTTGCGTGTTCAGAGCGTGATACGTGCAACGTCCGGCAGACCGACTGACTACAAAAGGAGGCGCATCTGCCCTCGCGCGGCATCCCCTATTTTATCTGTTCTTGCAAACGTTAATGATCTCTTTTCTACCCCGTGGTCCTCAAGAATCATGCATATCCACAGCTCTTCAGCAGCTCAGGAGCTTGAGGGACAATATGCTCAAGCAGGGGAGAACAAAGCGCCGACGTCCGCATCACTGCGGTGGAGTTTCAAGAGGCCGCAATGAACGTTCTCGAAGAGATTGACGGTAACATGCGAGAATGGATGGCAGATCTGAAACTCTATAGTCGTGCAGCATTCGATCCGGAGAAGTTTCTTCTAATGTTGCAGGAAAAGGGATGGACTCCCGTCATGATTGACTACGCATGCTTGCTTGGTCTTACCAGAGGCACAAACAACGACAAGGTGCTTAAACAGCTACCGAAGAGAAAATCCTTTCAGCTCAAGACGCTTATCAAGCTGGGCCTTGAGAGACATGCGAACGAAGATTCAAATGCAATCACGTTGAACCGTGTCATGCGAGCCAACCCGAGAAACTGCTACGCCATTTTCAACAAGTACAGTTTGCGTCCACTCACTCCCGCTGTTGATGGTCTGGAATCCGGGTACTGCTTCCTGGCTGCTGCCGCTATTGTTCCTGATGATCAGTACGACAAGTGGCTCGAGTGGGCGGGCAAAGCCGATTCCCTTATCAACCGTGGAAAGAAACGGGACATCAAACACTACGCGGACGCCGCCAGACTCAGTAGTTGGGGCATCTTGCAGAGAGAGTTGTTTGAAGAATCCATCTCGGTTTGATACTTCTTTTTTGTTTCTTTTTTGGCGCAAGTTGGATAGCTCCTTTGGTACTACATAGCTAGATCCCAAATACAGTCTACACATAACGGATCCAAATGATATTCGCTATTCATTATCGAGAAGCAGGCAGAGATAGAAATATACAAAAGAAGCCCACATATAAGTGCAAATTTACTATACAACTAAAACATGTCCTGGTAGTTCTGATTCCGGCCCGCCGTCCGTGGCTTCGCGCGAATGATATTGTCCACTCGCAAAAGCAGCTCCGCAGCCTCGGATGCACTCGACACAACAGCCCGCTTGAGCTTGTAACTTTCAACAATACCGGCCTCACGCATATCAATAATCTTGCCGTTATCGAGGTCAAGACCCGAAGTAGTCATGCCGTTGTAGATAGCTGCACGAAGCTTTGACACGAGCTCACTCGAGTCAAGACCAGCATTATCCAGCAAAATGGTGGGGAGCTGACGAAGAGCGCGGGCAAAAGCCTCGATAGCAAGCGCCCGCTTACCATCCTCATTCTGTGCCGCGTTGTCGACAGCCTTTGACATGACCATCTCGGAGCAACCGCCACCAAGGACAGTCCGTGTCTCAACAACAGTCTGCGAGAGAACCGAGAGCGCATCATGAAGCGACCGATCAGCCTCGTCAAGAAGCTGTTCAGTAGCACCGCGGAGAACAATCGTGCAAGCCTCACCAGCCGCAACACCTGAGAACTTCAACAGGGTGTCTTCACCGATCATGATCTCCTCAATAAGGTCGCAATGACCAATCTTAACAAGCTCAGGATGGTCGAAAGTAGAAGCGATTTCACCACCAGTGACGAGAGCGAGACGCTCAATACCGTCAAAATCCGCGTGCTCAATGGACACAATTCCAGCATCCGAGAAAAGCTGCTCGGGCCAGTTGTAAATCAATTGCCGGTTAATGAAGCAGTTAACGCCGTGCGCTTTGATCTTTTCAACCTTGGCCTTCATTTTCTCGCGCTCAGCCCGCTCGAGCTCCGCAAGTTTGCTCGTGGTGTCAACCTTAACACGAGCACCAAAAATCTTCACCTTGTCGGTATCCATGGGAGTGTTAGCAATAAGAATCTTCGCGTTCTCGAGACGCTTTGGCTGGTTAACACCAATCTTCTTGTCCAGGATGAAACCCTCATCGAGGTATGAATCTATCAGTCGGCCGCCAGCTTTCTTGATAATCTGAATGTGATCGAGATCCGTGCTTCCCTTCAGTCGGAGAACAGCATCAACAGCAAGCTCAGCAAAGTAATCCTTATCTTGACTCAAGACCTTCGAACTCAGAGTAGTCTTTGCGATCGCAATCAAATCCTTCCGGAAGGCCTCTGCGTTTGCACTGTTATCAACGGCAGACTTCTCAAGTGCTTTAAGCGCAGCATTGGAGGCAATTCGGTAACCCTCGATAATAGTCTGGGGGTGAATCTTCCGGTCTACGAGCTTCTCAGCCTCCCGCAGGAGCTCTGCAGCCAACACAGTGACCGATGTAGTGCCATCGCCGACTTCGTCGTCCTGAACCTTTGAGATATTGACAAGAACCTTAGCCGCAGCGTTGTCGAGGGCAATTGACTTGAGAATCGTAGCACCATCATTCGTGACAAGTACCTCACCGGTCGAAGCTGACTGCATGAGCTTATCCATACCCTTTGGGCCGAGGGTAGTCTTCACAAGATCACCCACGGCAATAGCACCCACAAACGCAGAGAGACCTTTACAAAAAAAATCAGTACTTCGCCATCATCACCTGTAAAGAAACATCACTTACGAGCATTCTCAGCGCGCTCTTCAGTCACCTGGTCTCCAAAAATCTGCACAGACTGTGTCGCAAGTTAGCTTCGCTTTCTGCGCGACATTTCAGCTTCAGTCAAGCAGCGCAGACATACCATTGTTTTCTACTGTGTCTCTGAGTGAGTTCGGCCTAGAATATTGCTGCCTGACTTGTGCACTCGCGGAGCAGTTGATTTGGGGTCGATTTCAGCTGCGACGCGTCCAGAAGAAGTACCAGGAATTTTTTGGCGCGCGCCGCGTTCGAGTCACGTGAAGTTTTTTTGGGCGCGTTCCTCTTCAGACTGGCGAAGTACAGTACATGGACAGCGCACCACCGCCGGCCCGTATTCAAATGCACCAAACATAGAGCGATACTTTGTACAGTACAAGAGATGCCTTACAGCGAGCGATTGGTTCTACACATCAAAAGACTACACCAGTTTCGACTCAAAAGTCAATTCACTATTCATTATAGACACCATTATCAAATCCGGACATCTGAGAGTCTACTCTCGACAAACAACACCAATTTTAGCGCCTGGATCAATTATCGTACCGGAATACATATAAATTTACAGAACAAAGGCAGTCGCGCCGACAACGAACGAAGCGGCAACGGCGCCAAGGATGCTCCACGAGTAGAGAAGACCGTCCGAGGCCTTGAGGCTCGAAGCAGCGCCAGTCTCAGAGGACGAAGCAGATGAAGAGGTACCGCTGGAGGTGCCAGAGGCGCCTCCGGCGCCGCCGGAGCCTCCAGTAGCACCAGAGGTAGCAGCACTGGAAGCACCGCTGGAGGTGGACGCAGCCGAGGCAGCCGAGCCAGATGACGAAGCACCGGACGAGGCAGCAGAGGCACCGGACGAGACGGCAGACGAGGCACCAGACGACGCGGCAGAGGCACCCGAGGCGACAGAGGAGGCGCCGGACGAGGCAGCAGAGGCAGCGCTCTCGGTCGCGGAGGAAACAGCCGACGAGGCGCCACCAGCACCACCGACACCACCGGCACCGCCGGAGGAGGCAGCACCGCTGGACTCGGCAGCGGAACTGGACTCGGCAGCGGAACTGGACTCCGCGGACGAAGCGCTACCAGTTGAAGCAGCAGCGGCAGAGGACTCAGCGCTTGCAGGAGCAGAGGTCGCCGAGCTGCCAGAACCGCTAGCACCACCGGAACCACCACCAGCAACGAAGGTGTTGGTGTTGATGGAGAGCGAGACACCGGCGCTGTTGCAGATGCTCTGGGCGTACGAAAGAGCGGCAGGCCAGTCGGACTCGTCGCACTCAGACTGAACGCAGTCCTCGACGGCGGAGATGAAAGCTTGGCTGTATAGTGTTAGTATGCATCAGTCAAACAGCAGATATGCTAGATACGTACCTCTCGCACAAGCACTGGGGGGTGGCAGTCTCGCAGTCAGACGAGCCAAGCGAGTTGGTCAGGCAAGTGCTGGCACAAGCAGGAGGAGTGCTCTGAGCAGAGACGAAAGCAGCGGCGCTGAGAGCGCTGACGGCAACAAAGGAGTAACGCATGATGACTATTATGTGAAATTCAAACGAGTGAGAGTTGAAGACAAGAGGAGGGTGAAAGCGCCGGACGGTGCGAAGCGGGGGTGCCCGGGCGTTTTATGCCGATCTCCGCAGCCCTCGGAGCCTGCGGGGGTGGAGAAAGCGTGCTTTGAATCGGTGCCGGATTTGGACGGAAACGCCGTCAGCTGAAGAGTTTTTTTTTGCGGGGGCCGACTATCGTATGCGATCTGAGTGAGTTTTCCTCGTCATGGTTGCTTCGCGCGTGCGGTTAAAGAGCGAGGTTTTCTCGCTCGGCGCACGTTTTTAAGCTGTATTGCTCATGCCATGCACCAAAATGAGATGCCACCAAAAATACAGCGGAATCATTCCGACTCCGCGTGGCATAATTTGTCTGAAAAAGGAGGGGGGTCTACAACTTCGGCTGGGCAGCGTGATCACACTAAAGTGGTGGCAGACAAAATAGTGAGGAACATTGAGGCGGCGGAGGGGCGAAATGCGGGGCAACTTCGTGCGGCGCTTTCCCTCGCGACTCGACTGTGTTAGCTTCTTTTTCTCGGGCCGACGACGCGCACATGACAATCGGCACTATATCGGCATTACTTACTGCAAATTTTCCAACATTTGGTTGGCACCGGTTTTTGAAAAGGAGACAGACCATTGTCTCATGACCTGTGCGACAACTGGTGGAATTCGAGTCAAAAATTCGATTAAAAAAATCCCCATGAACTCGATCGAGTGTTAGTGGGCGTGCGGCGCGGGGATCGGACGACGATTAAGAGCTACAAACTACGGAAAGCCGCGTGCGCCAAGCGCGGGGGTCGGCAGACAAGAAATGATATACGTCTTCCCTACGTTTTCCGGATGCGGACAAGATTTACTGCTGACGTTTCTATTTTTGATTCCCTGAATTGCTTCGGTATTTTGTTACGACTGATTTTTTCCGACGGTCTTTTTTCAGATCAAATCAAGGTGTCACCTATATACGATGTGTGTGGCAACAAACTGAGATATGACTACATAGCTGGCAGTCCGCAATTGGGATATTGACTGCTTCCAACGCCTCGGTCCAAGCAACGGTCTCACTTACCGACCGTGATCGGCGCCACTGTCAAAAGGCAAGAAACGGAAAGATCGCATGGAGCGCAGTCAAAAGCGTACGAATTTATGGGGAAGGTACGTACCGAAGAAAGCGTTTGCTAGCAAGCATGATCTTTTAGCGGCGAGGTCGTGCTTATTGTACCCCACACGTGCACCATGCACGTGCCGGCATAAGGGTTGCCATATACATACTAAAATACTCGACGGAAAAGTAACCCCCGCTTTGCAAATATCGCCAACTCCAGAAGGGGAAATTTACGATCGAAATAAGCGTGGTCAGCAAGCGCACAGTTGGTGAGGTTTTACTGGGGCTTCATGCAAAGCGTTGTGAATTCCGCCTTACAGAAATTGCAGATGATGGTCGCGCCTCCGCATGTCGACACCACACCATTCTTGCATTGGACCTGGCTATGTACAAACCTTCAATCTTGGAAAATACTAACGATTTTTTTTTTTTTTTTTTTTTTTTTTTTTTTTTTTTTTTTTTTTTTTTTTTTTTGAGGGGGGGGGGCGGGGGGGGGGGGGGGGGGGGGGGGGGGGGGGGGGGGGGGGGGGGGGGGGGGGGGGGGGGGGGGGGGGGGGGGGGGGGGGGGGGGGGGGGGGGGGGGGGGGGGGG